>PVKP010006723.1:0-81218 GCA_004027715.1 Plecturocebus donacophilus | reverse complement strand
TTGGGGAGTTTTGCCCATTATTGTTATTTTAAAAAAATTATTATTAAATTTTTTTTGTGGCTACATAATAGGTGTATATATTTATGGGTATAGGAGATGTTTTGATACACACATGCAATGTGAAATAAGTACATCATGGAGAATGGGGTGTCTGTCCTCTCATGCATTTATCCTTTGAGTTACAAACAATCCAATTGCATTCTTTAAGTTATTAAAAAATATATAATTTGTTATTATTGACTATAGTCACCCTATTGTCCTACCCAATAGTAGATCTTATTTATTCTTCTCATTTTTTTGTGCCCATTAACCATCCCCACCTCCTTGCTTTCTGCCTATTTTTCTCTCTCCTTTCCTTCTGGGACTCCTATTACATCTACATGTAGAGGAATAGCTCCAGGGTGGTGCCTTGCCACCCAAGACTTGAATTTGACCCAATTCTTGGTAAAACACCTTGCTATTCCTCATGTAATGTGGGGGATAAACAGTCTTGTGGGGAGCTGCCATGAGGAAGTTTATCCACATCTCCTTAGCTTGCAGGGGAAAGATGTAAGGCTGGTTTTATACACCCTCTTGTTTCAGAGGATTTCCACCTTTGACCCACTTAGAGTAGAACTTCTGACTTTGTGTATGTCTATTAATTTTCTGGCTGTATTTAGAGGGTGCCCCTCAATAGCACAGCCACCCACTGCCTGCGTAGCCTGTCATCCAGCCCATCTCTTTTGGTGGTGTCCAGTGGAGTTAGGGATATAGGAAGCTCACATTATGCTGACTGATTTTGCATCTGTATAAGTAATAAACTGTCTGAATTCAATTGGGCTTATTGTCTTTTTACTGGCCTAATCTATGACATTGTGGTAAACTGCAGTAGAGATTTCTATATCCCTGTTAGCCATTATGCTGTTGCTTTGGGACCATTTCACAGTATGTTGGGATGCTTGATGATATCCCTGTTGGGTTAAATAGTGTCATCCAGAAGTTCAGGTCTACCCAGAACCTCAGAATGTGACTTTATTTGGAAATAGGGTCTTTGCATACGTAAATCAAGTCAAGATGAGGTTATAATGGAATAGGTTGGGCCCTATTCCAGTGACTGCTAACCTTATAAGAAGAAAGAAATTTGGACGCAGAGGCATGCACGGAGGGAAGATGATGTAAAGATACAAAGAGAGAAGAACATGTGATTGGAGTGATGAGTCTACAAGCCGAAGAATGTCAAGATTGCCAGCAACCACCAGGAGCTAGAATTAGCAAGAAAGCATTCTCCCCTAGAGTCTTTAGAGAGAGTATAGGCCGACTGACACCTTTATTTTGGATTTCTAGCTTCTAGAGCTGTGAGATAATACGTTTCTGTTGTTTTAAGTCATCAGTTTGTGGAACTTAGAGTAGTCCTAGGAAATGAGTACACATGAATGTTACACATGAACATGAACACATGTTACACATGAGACATGAATGGTTCTCCGAGGCTCTTTTCATCTTTATTCAATATGTATTTATTTCTATTGTGTTGAATCATTTCCATTAATCTACCTTCAAGTTCACTGATTCTTTCGTCTGTCATCTAAAAAGTTTGTTGTTGAGCCTCTTTAGTGAATTTTCCATTTCAGAAAGTTACTGAACTTTTCAACTCTAAAATTTCATTTGGTTCTTTTGCATGATTTCCATCTCCTTATTAAGATTCTTTATTTGTTGAGTCATTGACTTCATATTTTTCTTGATTCTTTAAACATTTGTTTTGTTTAGTTCTCTGAACATAATTATTTGTTTTAAAGACTTTGCTGGCTAAATTCAATATCTGGGCCCACTCAGAGACCATTCCTCTTGACTAAATTTTTTTTACTGAGTGTGGATCATGTTTGCCTATATCTTTGCATGTCTCATAACTTTTTGTTGTTCCAGACTGGATAATTTAGGTAATATATTGTAGCAGTTCTGGACCATGGTGTCTCCTGGGAATGGTTATTGTTGCTGCTTGTTTGCTTAGTAGTTTACCTGGACTAAATTGGTGGATACTGTTTCCCTTGTGATGTGTGGCTACTGATGCCTTTCTTCAGTTTGTAAAAAAAATTATTTTGTTTTAAGCCTGGATTCCTAGGGGTTGCTTCTCTTCATATTAGTGGTCAGCTGATGTTTGGTCACAGGTTATGCTCAAACACCTTGTATTTGTTTTTCTATGGCTGCTGTGTACCACAAGCTTAGTGTCTAAACAACATAAACTTATTATTTTAGTCCTCTACGGGACTCACTGGGCTAAAATCATGGCATTGGCAAAGCTGCATTCCTTCTTTTCTTTTCAACCTCTGCCTCCCGGGTTCAAGTGATTGTCATGCCTCAGCCTCCCAAGTAGCTGGGATTACAGGCACCCTCCATCATGCCTGGCTAATTTTTGTATTTTTAGTAGAGATGGGGTTTCACCATGTTGGCCAGGCTGGTCTCGAACTCCTGACTTCAAGTGATCCATTTGCCTTAGCCTCCCAAAGTGCTGGGATTACAGGTGTGCCACTGTTCCCAGCCAAGGCTGCATTCCCTTCTGAAGGCTCTAAAAAAGAATCAGCTTTCTTGTCTTTTCCAATTTCTAGAAGACATTACCATTCCTTGTCTATGACTTATGTTCTCCATCTTCAAAGCCTGCTTTTAAAGAGTCCTGTGACTAGATTGAGCCCACCAGGATAATCCAAGATAAACTATCTCAGGGTCCTTAACCTTCATCCTATCTGCAAAATTCCATATGCCTTTAACATAATCATAGGTTATGGGATCAGAACTCAACATCTTTGTGGGGTGGGGAAGAGAGGACTTTATTCTGCCTACACACACCTCAAGCTAGTGAGGCTTCTGTACACTTCCCTCAGATCTGTGTGGGTTATCAAAGTTCAGGAAGTTTTCAGGTCAGCTCTGGCCATTACTCTCAGCTAGACCATCTTTCATCTTCTCTGCATCCTGGTGTACCGGGGATCTGTGCAGCCTCTTTAGGACTGTCTGATTTCCTGGATCTCCTTGTTAACTTTCTGGTTAGTCTCCAACCAGAACTGAAATCTCAGGTTAAAAGAACTGTTGTCTTTCCCAGTTTACTGGTCACCAAGATTGCTAGCTTTACTGACAGGGACGATGGGTGTGGATTTTTTTCCCCTTCCACTCCAAACCAAGTGAGTTCCCTCTGCAGCAAAATTGCTGGTTCTTACAGTCAGTCCCATTGGGTTAGAACTACCCTGCTGACCAGGCTGGATGGGGGTGGGGAGGGTGAAAGCAGTCTCAGTCTGAAGCTTGAATACCACAAACTTCCGCAGTTCTTACCCCAAATCTAGCAGTTTTTCATGAACACAAACTTTATTTGTGATGTGGCTCTGTTTGATTTTCAGAGCTCTGAATCATTGTTTTCGACAGTTTTGATTTTAGTATACAGAGTTGTTTTCTGGGGAGAAGATTTGCTAACCTCATTTTGCCATACCGGAAGTCTCTCCTGCTTCCTAGTTGGAGGGTTTAGTTCCAATATTATTACATTTAGAGTAATTACTAATATTGTTGGTTTCTCAATATTCTTTCTTGGTATTTGATGACTTCTACCTGTATCATCTGTTTATTTGTCCCTCTTTTCCTCCTTTCCTGTCTTCTTTGGGATAATCAAATATTTTTTAGCTGTCCATTTTAATTTGTCTATTGACTTTTTAACTATAATTTTTTTTGTATTTTTTTTAGTGCTGCTCTAGGCAATATACGTATCTTTAATTTATCAAGTATATCTTTAACTAATATTGCATTACTTCCTATGAAATGCAAGAACCTTGCAACAGCAAAATAGCACTTACCTGAACCCATCTTCTATGCTATTACTGACATACAGGTATTCCTTGTTTCATTGTGCTTGACTTTATTTGCCTCTCAGATACTGTGTTTTCTTTACAAATAGAAGGTTTGTGGTAACCCTGCATCAAGCAAGTCTATTGGTGCCATTTTTCTCAACAGTGTGTGTTTACTTTGTGTCTCTGGCACATTGTGGTAATTCTCTCAGTATTTCAAACTTTTTCGTTGTTGTCTATCTGTCATGGTGATCTGTGATCAGTGATCTTTGATGTTATTACTGTAATTGTTTTGGAGCACCACGAAGCATGCCCGTATACAACACTAAACTTGATCCATAAAAGTTGTGAGTGTTTTGATTGCTCCATGGACTGGCCGTTCAACGTCTCTCTTCCTCTCCTTGGATCTCCTTGGTCCCTGAGACACAACAAAATTGAAATGAGGTCAATTAGTCACCCTACAATGGCCTCTAAGGGTTCAAGTGAAAGGAAGGGTTGTACATCTCTTACTCTGTATTAAAGGTAGAAATGATGAAGCTTAGTGAGTAAGGCTCACTAGTGTCTTTCACGAATGTTGAAAGCTTTCACTAATGTCGAAAGCCACGATATGCTGAAAGTGAGGCTTTTTGTACCAGTCGAAAGTCCTTGAAGAAAGTTAAAAGTGCTACTCCAGTGAACACACGAATCATAAGGAAGCAAAACAGCCTTATTACTGATATGGAGGAAGTTTTTGTGGTCTGAATAGAAGATCAAACTAGCCACAATATTACCTTAAGCCAAAGCCTATTCCAGAACAAGCCTCTTCCGTTCTATGAAGGCCGAGAGAGGTGAGGAAACTGCAGGAGAGAAGTTTGAAGTTTAGCAGAGATTGGTTCATAGGTTTAAGGGAAGAAGCTATCTCCATAACAAAAATACACGGTGAAGCAGCAAATGCTGATGTAGAAGCTGAAGCAAGTTATTAAAACATCTAGCTAAGAGAGCTGATGAAGGTGGCTACACTAAATGACAAATTTTCCATGTAGATCAAACAGCCTTTTATCGGAAGAGATTATATCTAGGACTTTTATAGTTAGAGAGGAGAAGTCAGTGGCTCGCTACAAAGCTTCAAAGAACAGGTGGACTCTTGATAGTGGCTACTGCCGCTGGTGATATTAAGTTGAAGCTAGTGCTCATTTACCATTCTAAAAATCCTAGGGCCCTTAAGAAATATGCTAAACCTACTCTGCTTGTGCTCTATATAAATGAAACAGCAAAGCCTAGATGACAGCACATCTGTTTACAGCATGGATTGTAAGATATTTTAGTTAAACTGTTGAGAACTATTGCTCAGAATAAAGATTCCTTTCAAAATATTACTGGTCACTGACAATATGCCTAGACACTCAAGAGCTCTGATGGAAATGTACAAGGGGATTAATCTTGTTTTCAAGCCCAGTAACACAATATTCACTGTGCAGTGCATGAATCAAGGAGTAATTTTGACTTTCAAGGCTTATTATTTAAGACATACATTATGTATGGCTATAGCAGCCAAACAGTGATTCCCCTGATGGGTCTGGGCAAAGTAAATTGAAAACCTTCTAGAAAAGATTCATCCTTCCAGATGCCATTAAAAATATTCATATTCATGGGAGGAGATCAAAATAACATTAACAGTAATTTGGAAGAGGCTGATTCCAACTCTCGTTATTTTCTTTAAGGGTTTCAAGATGTTAGTGGAGGAAACAATTACAGATTTGGTGGAAATAATAAGAAAACTAGAATTGAAAGTGGAGCCTAAGATGTGACTGAATTGCTGTAATCTCATGATAACATTTGAATGGAAGAGGAGTTGCCTCTTTTACAAAAATAAAAGAGTGAGTTTTTTTGTTTGTTTTGTTGAGACAGAGTCACCCTGGCTGGAGTGCAGTGGTGCGATCCCAGCTCACCACAATCCTCGCCTCCTGGGTTCAAGTGATTCTCCTGCCTCAGCCTCCTGAGTAGCTGGGACTACAGGCATGTGCCCCACGCCTGGCTAATTTTTGTATTTTTAGTAGAGATGGTATTTCACTATGTTGGCCAGGCTGACCTCGAACTCCTGCCTGTCTTGGCCTCCCGGAGTGCTAGAATTACAGGTGTGAACCATCGTGCCCAGCCAAAAATATGAGTTTTTGAGTTGGAATATACTCCTGGTGGAGATGCTGTGAACATTGTTGAAATGACCACAAAGGATTTAAATATTACATAAACTTAACTGTTAAAGCAGTGGCAGAGTTTTAGAGGATTGATTGACTCCAATTTTGAAAGAAGTTCGATGGTGGGTAAAATGCTATCAAACAGCATCCCATACTACAGAGAAATCATCTGTGAAAGAAAGAGTCAATTGATATGGCAAACTCCATTGTTGTCTTACTTTAAGAAATTGCCACAGCCACCCCAACCTTTTGCAATCACTATCCTGATCAGGCAGCAAATTTTAATTTCTTTCAAGAACTTTTTTCCCCCTTTTCTTTTTTAGACATGGGATCTCATTCTGTTGCCCAGGCTGGAGTGCAGTGGTGTGATTATAACTCACTGCAGCCTCAAACTCCTGGGCTCAAGAGATCCTCCTGCTTCTGCCTCCCAAGTAGCTAGGACTATAGGCATGCACTATCCACATACATCCACCGCCTGGCTAAGAACTTTTCTTTTGCATTCACAACTTGGTTAACTGTCAGAAATCTTTTATTCTTAAAAATGTGATATCTATGAGTCGCAATAAAGCAAAGTACAATAATGTGAGGTATGCCTGAATACTACGATTTTGTTAATCAGTCCCTGATTGATCTACCCATTTTTCTTAAAGTTCTCTAGAGTGGAAAACAGAAGCTCCCCTGAGAATCAGGGACACCTCTGGCCATTCCTCAGAAAGAATTTAAACTCTTATTTTGTACATGCATTGAGTAGCTATTGTGAGCAGGGCTTACATCCTGAATCCTCTCTGGGAACATTGAGGTAGAGTTTTTGCCCATGTATACAAATGACTGCCACATAAGGTAGATGGTAGTAAGTGGCAGAGAGAGACAGAAAGCGAGTGAGCTTAATTCTGTCTTGGTGGAAAGTAGGTCAGGGAAGGCGTCATGGTGTTGGTGACGTTTGAGTTAGATCAGAAATAGGGGAGAGGTCTTTTGGAAGAGGCTGCTCCGGGTGGAGGGAACGGTGTGGACAGAGGCACAGACAAGAGCCTGGATGGGAAAGAGACGGGTGTGAGCACCAGTATGTGAAGCAAAGCAGGCTGGGGCTAGGTCACAGTGGGTATTAAGCACCAATCCAAGGCAATGAGCAAGGACTGAGAACTTTCATGGAGTTTTGCTTGTCAATGGCCTGTTGTACGATTGAAAGGACTAGATTCATGGATTAAGGCTATTTCCTAGAGGGAGTCCTCTTATATTAAAGCACATTTTGATACATTGGTTTTAGAAAATGCTTCTCCCTTTTCTCTCACTTTTGTTATCTGGGTCCATTTGCTCTTTTGTCTGCCCTCCATCCCCTGCTCCAAGGTGTCCAGGCTGAGGCTGACCATGAGCCCATGCTGCCTCCCTGTGCCAGGTTCATGCATAGCACTTGGCATAACTGCTGCCCTGAGGCGGGAGGGGATGGGATCAGTTTTATTCTGTGATGCTCACCGATGATAACTATCCACATGCACTCACTGTTTTAGATGGGGAGACTGACTGCATTTGCAGTGATGCCTGGATGAGCCCTCACGTTCATTTCCATACACGGAGTCACACTGAGGGGAGAGGAGAGGGTCTGTCTTTAGGACCCGCCACTACCAGCCTCCTGGCACCAGGAAAGGGGCAGAGACCTCTGCCTACTCCGTGGATGATGCATGTGTTCCTTACTTTTTTGACCAAGGGAAGTGATACTTTTTCTCTCTTCTTTTATCTTCCCTTTCCTTTCTAATTTCCATAAGAATTTCTGAATTAGTTTCTGAGTCCTTGGGAGGACTTGGTATAAGAGGAGCGGAACAGCAAAGATGGGTTCAAAGCCCTCCCCAGGACACAGGGGAAGCTGCCGTTAGCATTCAAAGCTCCCTCACTGACTGAAGTATAAAGTCCAGTATCTTCAGCTAGACTTCAAGGCCCATCGGGATCTGACCGTGACTTGCTTTCTAGCTTCAGCTCTTCCCACTTCCCCTCTGTGCAGCCTGCGCCTCAATCAGAAAGCATTACTAATCCCGGCCCATGTGATTCCCTCTGCGTGGAATACTCTTTTCCACACCTTGATTCTGGCCCAGAACACCTTCTAGTACTAAAGAGGCACAACTTTCTAAATAACTAGTCCTAAGCCTGGGCATAGGGTGCAAGCAAAGAGAAATGCATGTCACATCCAAAATAGCTCCTACTCTTACCTGTGGTTACAAGACCAGACTGGGGCCCACGGCTAGTCCTTAATTTTGATGTGAGACCTCCTGCATACCCATCCAGACTCAGATCAAATAGATCACCTCTGCAGGTCTTTCCTGAGCCTGACTCCATCGCATCCTCCCTGGATTCAGTGATGTGTGCATATTTCATCTCAGTGTCTGTGGTGCTGGATTCAGTGGCCTGGCACCCTTGTAGGCACTCAGTGAATCCATAAACCATCCCAGGTCCATTATTATGAGGTAGCTAAGCTGGTGGATAGATAAGTATCTTTAAGAGGCAGGAGCTTAGCAAGAAGGAAGCAATAAAAGAGCAGGCACAAGGAAAGCACCTTAACCCCTAATGCATCCTCCTGCTTCCCCAGCCCCCTCCCTGTAGTTGTCAACTGGGTTTCTCTTACTGGCTCCAGGCTTTCCACTTCCCCCTGAGTTTACACCTATATCTTCACAAACTCTGCCACTCCTCACCCCTAACCTGGGGCCAAGTTTGAGAGCCATATGCCCTGGATCAGGTTGAGCCTTTGAGTACTTTCCAGCTGAGGCCTGAAGACAAGATTCAAATACAAGGTCCACGGTTTATTTATTGGTGTGGAGTCTTAGGCAAACGTCTTCACCTTTTGGAGCTTGTTTCCTTGATTGTAAAATCAACACGGTCATTTTGATCTCTGTGCACCTCATGTGACTTGGGTGAAACTCATATCCAATGATGGATGAGAAAGAGCTTCCTAGAAATGCTATTGATGACTATTGTTTGTTAGGATAATTGATAAAAATAAATGCATGGAATGTTGCTATTTCCTGCATTCTTTCATGAAAGCTGAAGCTAAAAGAAAGGTGCAATCAAGGGATTGAGAAATAGCACACTGGCCAACGTGTTGAACCAACTTGAAGAAATTAAGTAAATCTTTAGGGATCTTATTATCTCTTAGCAATAACACAGAGTGGGCTAGACTGAATCCACAGGGTTCCTGCACCTCACATGTAAAGACGGTGTAGCCTAATGGTTTGGAGTCAAATTACCTGGATTCAAATCCCATCTCTGACAACTAGATAGAGCTACTTAAGCAATAGCTTAGTCTCTCTGTTCCTCAATATCTTAGCAAAATGGGAACAATTTTAATAATGATACTTATCTAATGGTCTTATTTCAGCTAGGTACAGGAATCCCTATAAAGCACTCTGAAGTGTAGCCGGCACACAGTAAATGTCATCGTTGATCATTAGCTTCCTGCGCATGGGCCCTGAAAGTTTTGCTTTTGCTACCATCTTGAATAAAGTAATGAAGTTCAATAATAACTAGGCAGAGGGCAAGGAAAAAAACCTAATGAAAGATTGGCTGGTAACTGAGGATAGAATGGTCTTAGCAACTCTCTAGTCCAATTCTCTCATAGAAATGGGAAAGCTGAAGCTGAGGGAGGAAATATTTTTCCTGAGGTTATATAACAAATTCAGTTCAATTTATTGACTGTTTTCTCATGCCTATTACACACCAAGCATTGTCCACATTTCTGTGGATAAGTGGATGAATAAGAAACAGTTCTTTGCCTTTGCAGAATATTTCCCAAAGTGTATTCCTTGCAAAATAAAGTTATCATGGTCAGAATTTAACTCAGAAAATGTTGTATTAAAGAAAGCAAACAGGGTTTTTGCCTTGTGTACTATTAATCTCAGAGGCAGTCTGCCATGCATAGCATAGGACATGAGTCTTCTGTTCCCTTAGAGTCCATTGGGTGGGATTTGTGCTTTGTGGCCCATCCAACAGAAATGTAACTCTGGCTAGAAGTTCACAGAGTAGTTCACAGAGTAGTTCAGGGTATGGGATAAATGGAAAGAGATTTAGCAATTCCATTACAGGGTGTATACCCAGAGGAATATAAATCATTCTACCATAAAGACACATGCACGCAAATGTTCATAGCAGCACTATTCACAATAGCGAAGACATGGACTGAACATAAGTGCTCATCAATGACAGATTGAATAAAGAAGATGTGGTACATATACACCATGGAATACCATGCAGCCATAACAAAGAACGAAATAATGTCTTTTGTGGGAACATGGATGGAACTGGAGGCTGTTATCCTTAGCAAAGTAATGCAGGAACAGTCAACCAAATACCACGTGTTCTCACAAGCGGAAGCTAAATGATGAGAACTTACAAGCACAAAGAAGGAAACAGCAGACACTGGGGTCTACCTGAGGGTGGAAGGTAAGAGGAAGGAGAAGAGCAGAAAAGGTCACTATTAGGTAATGGGCTTAATTCCTGGTTGATGAAATAATCTGTATAAGAAACCCATGAGTTTACGTATATACATAACTTCACATGTACCCCCAAACTTAAAATGGAAGTTAAAAAAGAGATATTTATGAGGAATTTATCGGTGATGTGGCAGAGATGGGGTACGCATTAGTGTTCATGTGGACCACCCCTGAGGGCACAAAGCCCTATTCCCTCTGCTTAGTGTTTTCATGAGAATAAAATCTTCTTCTATGGACCACTTAAGAACAGTTAGTCAATGCCCAAGTACACAAACTTTAGGAATTGTAGTAAGCAACTGAGATGTTTAAGGAAGACGAAATAACAAGAAGACGACCATATCAAGACCATAACAAGGGCAGGATGGGGGTGGTAGTCACCAATTACATGATGTTTACTGTGTGCCCAGCCTACCTTGTCACATTACCTGTATTAACCCATTCAATTCTCATATCAACCCTTTGAAGTGGGCACCATTATTACCCCCTGTTTGTATATGAGGAAACAGACACAGGTAGTTCAATGACTTGCCCAAGTTCTTCTGGCAAGTAAGTGGAGGAGCTGAAGTTTGAATCAAAGCAATGAGCTCCAGTCTGGTCTTGGACTCATAGACGGGTGGGAACTGCTTTTGATGTGATGTGTATTTCTCTTTGCTTGCATCATATGCTCAGGATTAGGACTAGTTATTCAGGATGTTACACCTATTTGGTACTTTGATCTGCCATTGTGGTCACAAGTATTTAGGTGGAGGGATTTAGCTTGAGATGGGCAGTGCAGCTACCTGTATGTGGGAAGGTAGAGCAAAGGTCCTTCCTGCTCATGTCTACCTTTCTACTTTTCCAAGGATTTGCCCAGATACCAGTGTCTCCATGTTTACTGTCTTCTGTATGCTCAGTACTTCATTTACACTTGCCTGAGTCACTTCCTATATACCTTGTTTCCAAATTATTGGCGCAGATCTGTGGATGTTCCCTAGATAAGTCATAGCTGCTGAAAGGCAGAGGCCAGTTCTTATTCCTGTCCCTAGATTTCCCACCTCAGGGCTTTGCTCAGTCATTACTGTTAAATGAATAAATGAATGACTTTGAAACCAATGGATAGGACTAACTAAGAAACCTCCCCATAAAGTGGGAATACCATAGATGGTAATCAGTGCTACCAAACCCTTCCACACTCCCGCCTTCTAGGCACGTGATAAAATGACATTTCTTTATCTCTTTTGAAATTGGATATGGCTGTGTGACCTGCTCTGAGAGATGAAATGTGAGCCGCAGAGCTATCAATGTTACTTCTGGGAAAAAGGTTTAAGAGCCAGTGTACGATCTGTCATACTCTGATGTGATGGTGGCAACACTTCCGTTGGTGGCTGCCCCACCCACCTGAGTCCCAGTGGCTTGGAGCAGAGCCCCTCTATGGACTTATAGCATGGGCAAGCAGTGAATTTTTCTGATTTAAACCACTGGGATTTTAATGCTATTTGGTTCTATAGCATAATCTAGCTCATCTCGACTGATGTGTCATAGAAGATCTTCTGGGAGACAATTCTGAAAATGAGCATCACTCTTGCCAAGCATAAAGATAAAACAAAGTCCACAGGGACCTTGAGTTAGAGGCAAAGTCCTGCTGTTATTGGTTTAGAATCCAGTTTTAAGAATAGAGGAGTAGAAATGAAGCCGTAAGTTTGAGTGCTATAGAAATGCTAAATGGAACTGGGAAGGTCACTTGGTATATAAGGCATGGCTAGGGAGGTGGCCGGGAGCAAGGATGACTGACATCTAAAGAGGAGGATCTGGATGTGTCCCACAGAACTTGTGGTCTGTGTTCTGTTCTGATCATACAATATTTAAAAAATTTTGCATTAATTGCTGTTATTTAAAAGTCCAGATTTTTTTTTTTTTTTTGAGACAGAGTCTTGCTCTGTCGTCAGGCACCAGGCTGGAGTGCAGTGGTTCAATCTCGGCTCACCGCAATCTCTGCCTCCTGAGTTCAAGTAATTCTTCTGCCTCAGCCTCCCGAGTAGCTGGGACTACAGGCACATGCCACCACGCCTGGCTAATTTTTGTATTTTTAAGTAGAGACGGGTTTCACTATGTTGGCCAGGGTGGTCTCGATCTCTTGACCTTGTGATCCGCCCGCATCAGCCTCCCAAAGTGCTGGGATTACAGGCGTGAGCCACCACGCCTGGCCAAAAGTTCAGATTTCTGATGTCTCTGGAACAAATCAGAAGATCTAAATGATGAGGTATGCTACTGCCTTTACTGCTTACATGCTGCAGGTGCCTAATATCGGTGTCAGGCCTGCTTCATTTATTTATTTACCTGCCTAAGCCTGGAGCCATTAGGATCAGAAACCCCTATATGATTTGGAGGTGGGTCATCTCATCTCGATCTACCTCACAGTGTTTAAATGTTATTACAGGCAAAACAGTGTACTTTCCTCCTCTGGATTTTGGGAGCAATTGCTCTTTCCAGTGCTAAGGCGAGAATAATCTTATGGTCAGTTTTAGGGCCTAAAAGAACAAAGATGCACAAGACTTTGACTCATCTTGGCACACATAAGACAAAATGATTCTGGGATGTGCAACTCAAGATAGACGTATCAAAACCAGGAGCCTTTAAAAGTAAAAATGGCTTTGGTCAGAGAAGATTGAAAAGACTTTTCTTCTGGCTGTTTGCAAATTGGCCATGCCAGTTTTCCCTTTTTGCAAATGGGCTGGACTGTGAGAAGATAAAGGTGAAACTTGCTGCAAGAGAAAGTGAAGAGTGGGCACAGAGGATTGTTGGAGAGGTCTGAGCGTGGAGGAGAAAGTTATATAAGGCTTCAGAGAAACTCTTTGGTGAGATGCTTTCGGCTCAGCAGATGAGAGATGTGGAACGAACACAGGGAGAACAAAGGCAGTAGAGGAAATCCAGGCGGGATCAGCAGATAAGTCAGGGGAGGAAGACAAAGGCAGCTAAATTTAGACAGGAGAGAAAGGATGCCTCAGCGGGGCCAGGAGCAGTCTATAAATACCTTGAAGGCAACAAGCTCCAGAAAGAAAGGAAGGATTATTCACTGTCTCCCCAGATGTAGGACAGAGACAGGGGCCAGAAGGAAGCTGAGCTGGCGTCAGGCTGTTGGACCCAGGGGAATAATACGATATTTGTACTGTGGTAGGAACTGGGCAGTGAGTGGGGACTCCAGCGCCTGGGTGGCTGCTCAAAGTGGAATCGCCTCCAGGCTGACCCAGCCTGGGACACTTCAGAGACCACCAGCCCCTTGCACAGTTGATCTCTGCTGACCAGGAAGGAATCCTCTTGCGGGGAAGGAATCCCCTCGGCTCTGGATGCCGAGACCTGATGGTGCTCTTTCAAGTCACTTCATTTCTCTCGCTTTTGTCTTTCCTCTTTGTACAATGTGGGTAACTGCTGATCACCTAACAGGGACGTGTGAGGATCAAATGAGCTTTTGTGTATGAAAGGGTTTTGGAAGCTGTGAAGCCTAGGACAGATGGAAGAAGGATGCTCTGCTTGAGAACCACCTGCCTTTGTTTTCACAGCTGGTCGGGGGCATTGTTAAAGGGGAAGGAAGATTTCTTCCTTCCTTGTTTCTTTCCTGTTCTTCTCATTTGCATTCTGTCTTATGTTCTTTCTTCAAACATTTTATGATGCACTAACATGCCCCTCAGTCCTGGTTACATGGCCCTGAGCAGATCAGAGTCCTTGCTTTTAAGGAGTTAAAAGCTCAATACAGAGAGCAGATATGAACCCAAATAACTTCTGCCTGGTGCCATAGTGCCACTGCAGAGGCAGGGGCACAGCCACGAGTGGCTGAGGAGGAGAGGTGCAGCTCAAGTGGGAGGAGGAGCGTTTAGCAACGTGCAGAGACGGGAACAGCATACTGCATGTCAGGGCACTCCAGACAATTCGGTGATGGCTGAAACACGGGCTATGTCTGCTGTAGAGGGGCCTGAGACAAGGCTGGCAGGGTACACAGGGCTGGGTCTGCAGGACCTTGCACCCCAGGTCAAGGACCCATGTCCTGTTGATAGACGGATGCAGAGAAGGGTTTGGAGCAAGGGAGTACCACAGTGACCTTTTTTGCATTTTATTTAATAGGAAGTACTCTCTGTAGCAATGTGGATGATGGACTCAGGCCAGTGGTCTGAGCAGAGCCTTGCTCCATTCCTGCTACACATTTGTGTGTGTGTTTGAAGTGGGCAGGGGGATTTGAGAAATCTGAGGCACAAGGATTGATGGAGGCAGGTAAAGGGTTAACTCTGGGGCTGAGCTGAGGCTGATGGGTGAAAGTGCTAATTAGCTGAGGACAAGCGTCCAGGAAACTCCGAGGTTGTGCTTCCTCGCTTAGGCTGAAGATAACATACTACTTCCATCCTATACTTCTGGGAGGAAACACCACCCTAGAGCCCAGCTTCCGTAACTGAGGAGCAGAGCCAGGCACTGCCTTGTGATCCTTTCTCCTGCCTGTTTGCATTTGTGTTTGAGAAATGGAGGGGGTGGGCAGTGCGAAGCCACATCATTATTAAAACTTCCTGAATAGAGAATTTCATGATGGAAGAAAGCCCTAAAGATCACGTGCAGCAGACAGCCTTTGGGGTCTCACTCAGCTCCCACCATCTAATCTGAGAAGAGTTGTTCTGCCTTGCTCTCCCCATCCCAAGTATGCAGAAATGGACTCTAGTAGCCGTGTTCTTAGGACATATTTTTTCTTCTCCAGTCATAGCTGATTGGCGAAGCAGTGGATACCTGGGTCTGAAAAACCAACACAAAGCTGGGCTGGCCCAATTATACCCTCCCCAGAAAATTTGGAATTTGGTTGCAGAGATAATTGTTTAGCTTGCTGTGTGTCTTGACCTTCTCAGATGATCTAGAATTGAGGTCTGAAGAGGCCGTCTTGGGTAATGGGATGTATGTAGTAGATTAGGAAGAGCTCATTTGCAGAAAGAATGGGTTGAAAACAAATTGAATGACAATGTAATGGAAGAGAGTGAAAAGGAGAGAGAGAAAGAGAAGCAAATAAAGCAAGAGGAAGACAGGGAGGGATGGCCTTGCTTCCAAATGACCTTTGTCTTTGGTGTTCCTCCACTGGTTTCTATAAGATACTCCTATATCATTGCAGTAAATTCTTTTTATTTAAGTTAGTTTGAATTTTTTTTTTGTGACCAAATGGTTGGAAAAATAAAACAGTCTTGCTCTTTCACAATTAAGAAAGTCTGCACCTAAAATTTCCACACTCATTTTTTTTGAAAACTCTGTGAGATAGTTCATCATGTGCTTTCTAGTTAACACTTCCAATATCTTTTACTCTAGTTAGAAAGTTCTACTTGAGAACCTGTGTGTATATCTTTTGTTACCTTTCAACATCAATAACTTTTGTTCTATGATAGATCATTTCTTTTTTATATTCAGTTCTCTTTTCTTTATAGCAATTTGTACATAATCAGTATTTATAATTTTTTTCTACTGAATAGAGATAAAAACCTTTAGCAATCTCCAACAGTTAGCTGAAAAAAGAGAGAGGGAGAACAATGAGACTTTGGTCTAATAAAAAAAATCAATGTATAATTGCACTTTGTTTGGAAAATAGTGCAATCTCTTAAAAAACGGTGGTAGAAATTAGCTGGGGATTCATTATCATGACTGAAGAATCCAAAGTATAGCACAAGAATCCAAAGGACTTATCAGCCCTTCCTAACATTCTGGCAGCAATTTAGTTTTGAGGAGTTTAAGAGATTCTGAAAAGATAGATTTCTTAAAATAAGGCTTTCTGAATGATTAAGGATTTTTATTCCTGACTCTCAGTGGCTTTCTGGCTGATTGGAAAACTTCTGTTTTTTTTTTTTTTTTTTCTCAGAGTTTCTGGTAGAGAGTGGATAAAAGCAAGGCTCTCAGGTTAGACTGGTTTCACATACTGGGCTAGGACACTCTGTTGTCTCAGATTACTTAACCTTTTAACCCTGATCTTTCTTTAAATGGGCCTAAAGATAGTCCCTACCCATATGGGAAAAACAAATGGTTTTTCCTTCTGTACTCACACAACTGAATACTTCTAGAACACTTCACTTTCCACACTAGATGTGCGGTTTTATTTTTTTCCCTCACACCAACCAGTTCTCTTATTCTCCAAACACCAACTGGGTATCCTAGGATTCAATAATAATGCAACATACCTGGAGGTAGAACCAGATCCCACAAGTTAAGGGCTCAGTCCCACAAGACTGCCCCCACCTCGGATGCCAGTATCACCTCCAGGCTCTTTTATTCCCAACTGCCCGTTATAAATGGAGGATTCCCATAACCTTCTCCTCAGGGTGGATAATTTGCTATGACGGTGCCACTCAGAGAAACACTTGCTTATAAAAAAGATCTAGGATGCAAAGGTCCATGGGGGTTGGAAAAGCCCCAAGGGCAGGAGCATCTGTCCCCATGTAGATGGGGTACATCACCCTCCTGGCATGTGGATGTGTTCTTGTTCATTGACCCTTCCACTCTCTGATCCTCAAACTTCAGGAGCGTTTCATCACATAGGCATAATGTGGCTTTATTATGCAAGGCAATTTATGGACACTTCATTATGTAGAAATGATCAATTATTAACTCAATCTCCAGCTCCACTCCCCTCATCCAAGGATGGGGACAGGGGGTTGGCTAAAAGTTTTGAGCTTCTAATCACGGCTTGGTCTTTCTGGTGACCAGCCCCCATTCAGGAGCTACCAAGAATCATCTCATGAGAACAAAAGATACTTCTAACACCCAGGAAATTCCAAGGGATTTAGGAGCTCTGTGTCAGGAACAAGAAATGAAGACCAAATATATATTTATTATTATATTACAATATCATACTATCTCTTAGAGTTGTGGGGCGCTCACATTTGTAAGATTCTTCTTAATATGTTTACTGTTGTGTGTGGCCTTAGAAACACAGCTTCTAGGAGGTAACGGGGCTGGAAAGGATGATGGAATGCCTCTGATTGGATGCTTTCAGCTGTGATCACAGAAAACTCTGACTGGTTTAAATAAAAAGGAATTTTAAAAATCAGCCATCCCTGGAAGTCCTGAGGTGGGAGGAGCTGCAGGTTAGCTTAAGATGGTAGGTAGAGGTGTCATTGCTCATCTATCCTCTTTTCCATCATTAGGAAATTGTCTTTGCCTTCAGCCAAGCTCCCTGCTAGGTTACAAATTAGCTGTAGAAGTTTCCGGTGTCTCATTGAAACACAAACATTTTTAGAGAAACAAGAGACCATACCTACTTTATCTTTCCGAAAGGGGTGAGAAAACTCTTCCTAGAAGTCCCCAAGAGTCTTCTTTTCAGGACTTCTGGTTTGAATTTGGTCACATGCCTGTTTCTCAGTCAATCACTGGCAACAGGAATACATTGAAACACAGTTGCTTAGATTATTCATACTGTGAATGTTGAATAAAGATGGGTTATATTAGTAAGAAAGCAGGAGGGAAGGGTTGTTTGATAGGCAATTAAGTGCTCACTCTGGAGAGTTATCATCTGTATTTGTTTACCAGGCTGTCGTAATAAAACACCGTAGGCTGCTGGGTGGCTCAAACAACTGAAACTTATTTCTCACAATTATGGAGGCTGAAAGTCCATGATGAAGGTGTCAGCAAGTTTGGTTTCTTCTGAGGGCTCTCTCTTTGCAAACAACTGCCTTCTTGCTGTTTCTTTATGTGGTTGTCTTTTTGTGTTGTGTCTGTGTTCTAATCTTGTCTTCTTATAAGGACACCGGTCATGTTGAATAAGGGCTCACTCTAATGACTTCATTTAATTTTAATTACCACTTTAAAGGTCCCATCTCCAAATACACTCACGTTGTCAGGTACTGAAGATTAGGACTTTACCATATACATTTTGGGAGACACAATTCATCCTATAACATCATCCAACCCACTCATTTTATACATTGGAAAAATTGAGGCCTGTGGAAGGAGCTGTGATCTGTCTCAAATCATGCACACTCTGTAGACTCACAGGCTCACACAACTTTTTAACAATTTTAATAGTGAATTTTTAGCCCCTTGAACTATGGCTCTAAATCTTAAGAATGAAATCCATATTTAACCAACCCCTAACACACAACTTGCAACAAGCTTATTTCTGGCTGCCGAACTGTTGTTTGGAGACATATATTGGTTTGCCAAGCAAGAGACTAGGCTGGTAAGGACACGTTGCTTGACTTCTTTAGAACCTATTGCTTGGCCTGGAAGATGGCCATCTAATCCTAGAGACGGTCTGTGCTTCAGCAAACATCACCTGGTAGGAGAATCAACACTTTCTGAAAAGAAAGAACATGCCTTTGGGCTGGGAACTGTAGTGTTTCCCATCCTTGGCTTTATTAGATTTAAGGACATCAGTTAACCAGTGGTATAGTCTGATGCTGGGAGGTCTAAGCAAAGTTAACAGTTCTTTCACCTTGCTCCCTACACTTAGAGCTTCTCAGAGTCTTTATTATGCTGCTGCATTTTGTGAGTGTATTTACAAATGGGTATAGCATACACAGGATTCTCCAAAGTGACTGTGGAGCCCTCTTTTCATCCATCTGGGACATGCTGGTCTGGAGCAGGGCTCCCTAACTTTTTCCATGGCCTGTCTATTCCATGAATAGAATTAACATTTGTTTGGCATCCTGGGTGGACCCTCCAGGATTTTGGCTGCTCAGGTCCAGCCTGGCTGCTCTAAGGTAGGTAGAGTGGTTGGGAAACTGGTCTAGACTCTTTATAAATTAGATATCCACAGGTTCATACACAAGAAAATCAGCCTTGTTTATAGAGCCTCCTGGATTCCTCAGTTGCCAGGCACCTGATGACTATACAGGGATAAGGGTCTCTGCTTGGGGTCCAGCCCCACAGACTTCATTCCCTGGATGCTCCCTGCTCTCCCTCCCACCCTCCATCCCTCACCTTGTGATTCTCATTTGGTGCTCTCTCCTTTTCTCTTTCTTTAACATAATTTACCTCCCTCTCTTTCTTTCTGCTTATCTCTCCCAGATGGATAGATACATATACACATATGCACGCAAGTTATAGAGGATGGAGCTGATATATAGAGAATAAGTAGAGCTCATTGATGATGGGAATAGGCATACCAGTTTATTTATTCAACTTTTAAGTTCAGGGGTACAAGTGCAGGTTTGTTACATAGGTAAACTTGTGTCATGGGGGTTTGCTGTACAGATTATTTAATCACCCAGGTATTAAGCCTAGTAACCATTAGCTGATTTTCTTGATCCCCTCCCTTCTTCCACTCTCTCCCCTCCAAAAGGCCCCAGTGTTTGTTCTTCTCCTCTATGTGTCCGTGCGTTCTCACCACTTAGCTTCCATTTGTAAGTGAGAACATGCGGTATTTGGTTTTCTGTTCCTGTGTTAGTTTGCTAAGGATAATGGCCCCCAGCTCCATCTGTGTCCCTGCAAAGGACAAAGGACATGATCTCATTCTTTTTTATGACTTCATAGCATTTCATGGTGTATATGTACCACATTTTCTGTATCCAGTCTATCATTGATGGGCACTTAGGTTGAGACTATGTCTTTGCTATTGTGAACAGTGCTGCAATGGACGTATGTGTGTGTGTGTTTTATAATAGAATGATTTATATTTCTTTGCGTATAAATCCAGTAATGGGATTGCTGGGTCAAATGGTATGTCTGACTTTAGGTCTTTGAGGAGTTGCCACACTGCATTCCACAATGGTTGAACTAATTTGCACTCTTAACAACAATGTATAAGTGTTCCTTTTTCTCCACAATCTCACCAGCATCTGCTATTTTTTGACTTTTTAAATAATTGCCATTCTGACTGGTGTGAGATAGTATCTCCTTGTGGTTGTGATTTGCATTTCTCTAGTGATAAGTGATGTTGAGCTTTTTTTCATATGATTGTTGGCCATGTGTATGTTCGTATGTCTTCTTTTGAAAACTGTTCATGTCCTTTGCTCACTTTTTTATGGGGCAGTTACTTTCTCTTTCGTAAATTATACACCAGTTTTAGAGAGATGCCATGGCCTGGCTGCTCCTACAGCAGGGAAGTGACTTTCCTGGTTCCCTGCCTGTTAGCTGTGGTGCCCACATCCCTGCCTCCTATTACAGGACTGCAGGGTAAGGCCCAGAGGGCATAACCCCCAGCCTCAGCACCCTGAAGGGGCTGTCGATCATACAGTGGGTGACTCAGGGCCAGCCTGCCTCTCACTCTCATCTCATGCCCTATTCCACCATCTCCACTTTCCTACTGGCCAGAACTGGTACTCTATTTATAATAAGGCTGCAACTTTGCTTTCTTTTGCTCAGTCATCTCATTCCTCTTCCCAAAGGGACTGGAGTTCTGTCACCTGCTGTTACAGACTGAATTGTGTCCCCCTAAAATTCATATGATGAAGCTCTAACCCCAATATGACTTTATTTGGAGACAAGGTCTTAAAGGGGTAAAGTTAAAGGAGGTCATAAGTATGGGACCCTAATCCAATGTGACTGGTGCTGGCTGGGTATGGTGGCTCACGCCTATAATCCCAGCACTTTGGGAGGCAGAGGCGGGCGGATGGCTTGAGATCAAAAGATCAAGACCAGCCTGGCCAATATGTTGAAACTCATCTCTACTAAAAATACAAAAATTGGTGAGGAATGGTGGTGCATGACTGTCATCCCAGCTACTTGGGAAGGTGAGGCAGGAGAATTGCTTGAACCTAGGGGGCGGAGGTTGCAGTGAGCAGAGATCACGTCACTGCACTCCAGCCTGGGCGGCAGAGTGAAACTCAGTCTAAAAAAAAAAAAATAAACAATAACAACAACAAAAAATAGCAATATGACTGATGCTGTTATGCTGTTGTAAGAAGAGAGGATGACACCAGGGAAAGGCATGTGCTGAGGAAACGCCATGCGGTGACCCTGTGAGAAGGCAGCTGTCTGCAAGCCAAGGAGAGAGGCTTCAAAGAAACCAAACCTGCTGACACCTTCGTTTTGGACTTCCAGAACTGTGAGAAATACATTTCTGTGATTTAAGTCACCCATTCTGTGGTTTGTTATGGCAGCCCCAGCCAACGAATACATCTGCTGCCACCTGCTGCCGTGTTCTTGACAATGCTTTCCAGCTGGGATCCTTGTTTACTGACCTCTATACGAGTTATTTAGAAGCAAGATGTTCGGGTTTGAAATCCTGCTTGTGTTTAAATCCTGGCCCGGCCACTGGCTGGGTAACCTTGAGCAAATTCAGTAACCTGTCTTATTTTCATTTCATGCTTGGTGAGAAAGGGTAACAATACCTTCCTCAGAGGCTCAAATAAGATGTATGCTAAGTGTTTAGAACTTGACCTGGTACATGTCAGTATTAATAATATGGAAACAAAGTTAGTAAAAATTCTGGTTTGTGAAATTGATATAATGATACCGTAGGTTAAAAAGATTGAAGGCAAATGAGACAACTTATGTTGTACATACTGCGTTTGGTACAAAGTCAGGGCTTAATACTGGTTAGGGTGCTTTCCTACAATTCTGCCACGTTTCCTTGGATTGCACGAACTCTGTGCCTGGTGCTGAGCCCCTGCCTGTTATAACCCCCTGTAGATCCCATATTCCAACTTTTAGACTAGTCCCCTCCCCGTGCCATCATATCTCTCTTACCTGTTTAATTTTTTTATCCTTAGCATTGGTTATCATCTTGCTTACTATATATATGTTTAACTTATTTAACTTATTCATTTTTTCTTTTCTTTGGAATATAAGCTTCGTGAGGGTCTGGCACATTGTAGACACTGTCTAGAATTGTCAAATGAGTGAATGAGTGAATGAATGAATGTTAGATGCAAAAGCAGATTCCAGTGCATGGAGGGGGAAGTAATATACTGTGATGGTGGCTAAATGTTCAGTGTCTGAAGCCAGAGGAACAGAATCCAAATCCTAACCTTATTACTTTCCAGCAGTGGGATTTTGATCAGTTGTTTAGATGGAATAATCAAATGAATAAATACAGGTAAGTGCAGAGGATGGTACCTGTAAGAGCCTAGTAGACATCAGGTGGTGCTCTCAAGAAGTCATAGAGAAATCGATGGGAAGCACTAACGGGGAAAACCTATGACTCTTTCTTGATATTTGAATCAGAAAGTGTATTAGTCTGTTCTCATGCTGCTATAAAGAACTTCCCAACACTGGGTAATTTATAAAGAAAAGAGGTTTAACTGACTTACAGTCCTTCAGGGCTGAGGAGACCTCAGGAAACTTACAATTAAGGTGGAAGAGGAAGCAAACATGTCCTTTTTCATGTGGAGGCAGAAAGGAGAAGAATGAGCAAAATGGGGGAAAGATCTTTATAAAACCATCAGATCTCATGAAAACTCAGTCACTATCATGAGAACAGCAGCACCGGGGTAACCACCACCATGATTCAATTACCTGCCACCAAGTTCCTATCATGACACATGGGGATTATGGGAACTACTATTCAAGGTGAGATTTGGGTGGGGACACAACCAAATCATATCAGAAGAGAGTGATGGGATAAAATTTAGATAAAGACATTAATTCTCACCCTGACTTTGCAGTTCCACTGGACTACATTCAGGCCCACAGGAGGAATTTGGGACCAGGCATTCCTATCTAGAATAGGTTCACAGGAATAATGAAGTCCAGTTAGCCCCACTTATTGTCAACTCTTAACATTGGCGTGGTATTTGAGAGGTGGCAAGACCCTTCTGCCTGCCTCTTCCCTGGTCCCTTCTTCACTGCAGCCCTGGGAGGAGGTATCCTTTCTTCTCACTTTATCCATGAGGACACTGAGGCTCTCAACAGGTTCTACTTACTTGAGATCATGGAGCTTCAAGAGCAAGGGCCAGGCTGCAAACCCAACTCCTCTGAGTCTAATGCTAGAAGATTTTCTCTTGTCATACACTGATGAGTTGTAATAGAGTGAGGAGGAAAGTAGAAACTTTGGTGCCATTTTTCTCCAGGAATGAAATCCAGTTTTCTTTTTTGGTATGAGTTGTACTTTGTTATTTCCTGGAAAAAAAATTGGTCTTCGACTTTGTAGAGTTTTGGTTTCTGTCATGTGAGATCATAAGAATTACCGTAGCCTCTGTGGGAGCTGAACTTAATGCTGCGGGGGGTCGATCGATTCTAAAGCAATTGGACAGCTGAGTGTCTCTCTTAAAAAGCAATTGTGTTTTATTGAATTTTTCAATTCTCAACTACAGTAGGAGAATATAGGATTGCCTGAGTACTGGTTGTTAGAACAAGGGAAAGCCTCTCCATAGCTCCGGGTTGTGTAAAAGGAGCAGCTCAGTGCAGTACGGAGATGGTACCCTGGGGCAGTCCGTGTTTAGTCCATGAGTACTTTGTTTAAGATGCACAGTGTATTACATCAAATACATTTTATTTTGCCAGTATTAAAAACCAGAATATTTTACATAAACTTATGGATTTATTTTTCTTTTGAAAAAAAGATCTGGAGACACTGGACCCTGTTCTGTGGCAATAATTGGCTGGATCTGAATTGATGCTTCCTTCAAATGAGGCATGGGTCCTTCAGTTTGTCACAGTCTCCTTCATCACTGTAGTTTTATTCACCTTCCATTCACTGATGAACCTAGAGGACATTTTGACTGTAATCATAGATAGTATAATAATTAAAATAACATTTTACTGAGAGTGGGAGACTTGAGTAACAGTTCTGATGCCAAAATGCTACAGTGGTGTTGGACAAATCTCTTAAGCTCATTAGAACTTGCTCAATTCATATATGAATGGAGATATTGTCTTAACATGTGAAGGGGATTGAAACAGCTGATTCATTCATCAATCTATGTATTCAGCTAATGTTTATTGAGTATATACCTCATGCGTGTTCCTGGTGGCCAAGATATAGACTGTAAATCTTATCATCCAGTGGAGAAAACAGGTAACTCCCGAAGTGGGGAAATACAGGGAGCTATGAGGGTACGTTGCAGCAGCATCTTACCCCGTCTAGGGTTTAGAGAAGACCTTCAGGAAGAAGTGAGGTTTAAATCTAGACTTGAGCAATGAGCAGTAACGGGAAGAACAGTGTCCCAGTCAGAGAGAACAGCATAAATGAAGGCTGGAAAAGAGGAGAAGGCAAAGCATGTTTGAGCAACTCAAAGGAATATCATATCACTGGAAAAGGATGGGAAGTGAAGCTGGAGAGATGAAGAGGGTCCAGATTATGAAGAGATTGGAAGGCTTATGAGGCCGAGAAGTACTGTGGTTGGTTTTAGTTTAGGACTTTATATTTTAAGACTTCAATATGCAAACTCATTTTAATTGCTCAGCTATTCAAGGAGAAGAAGTAAGTGGAATGTGAACAGATCCAAAGTATCAACATGGGAGATAGAAAGCCTTTCCCTAAGAGTAAATAAGAAAACAAATCATTAATTTATTAATCATGGATCCCAGTTGAGTCTGGTGAGATGAAAAGCCACTTGACATTTAGGTGTTTGCATTAAACAAAATACAGTTGACTCCTTTTTTTTTTTTTAACATTAAAAATTTTTTTTTGAGACAGAGTCTTTCTCTGTCACCCAGGCTGGAGTACAGTGCCATAACCTTGGCTCACTGCAACCTCTGCCTCACAGGTTCAAGCAATTCTCCTGCCTCAGCCTCCCAAGCAGCCAGTACTACAGGCATGAGCCACCATGCCTGGCTGATTTTTGTATTTTTAGTAGAGGAGAGGTTTCACCATGTTGGCCAGGCTGGTCTTCAACTTCTGACCTCAAGTGATCCACATGCCTTGGCCTCCAAAAGTTCTGGAATTACAGGCATTAACCACTGTACCTGGCCACAAAATACAGTTGACTCTTGAACAATGTGAGGGTTAGGAATGCTGACCCCTGTGTAGGCAAAAATATGCATATGAATTTAACTCCCTAAAAATGTAACTACTAATAGCTGACTGTTGACTGGAAGACTTACTGGTAACAAACAATTGATTAACACATATTTTGGATGTTTTATTTATTATATACTGTATTCTCACAATAAAGTAAGCCAGAGGAAAGAAAATATTATTAGGAAAATCATAAGGAAGAGAAAACATATTTACTATTCATTATGTGGAAGTGGATTATCATGGAGTTCTTCACATTTGTTGTCTTCATGTTGAGTAGGCTGAGAAGGAGGAAGAGGAAGGACTGATCTTGCTGTTTCAGAGGAGACAGAAGAGGTGGGGAAGGGGGCCGGGGAGGCAGGAGAGGCAGGCACATTAAGTATACATTTTATTGAAAAAAGTCTGCCTGTAAGTAGACCTGTGCAATTTAAACCTGTATTGTTCAAGCCTTTGTAATGCTTTATACCTTGCAAATTAAAAAAAAGCACAGCTAAATAATACCTGCAATAAATTACATTTTAGTAACCAACACTGCCTGCATGAGGTCTTTTGGTCTAAGGTAGTGTGGCAACTGCACTATGTGTTGTCAATCAACCGAAGTGCTGAGATAGGGCAACTGAGCAATTAATCAGCTTCCAGATGGGTTTCCCTTAAAATCCATTCTTAAAAAGCTTGTAGCGGCTACTGTAGAAAATGTTGCTTAGGTGACATTTAAACATAAAGATAGTAACAGAAAGAAATGATTCCTCGGGACCCTTTTAACTATAAAATTTGACCTTTCTAAGTTTCTGCAATTCTAGGTCAAAATAGCACAAAAGTTACTTAAATAACACCAAATTTCAGTTGGCAGTTCCAGGTAATTGAGTGAAAAAACTTGTAATTCAAATATATACTTTAGTTCTATTGTAGAACTATAGGGGTAAAGAATCAGAACAAATCTTGCTGTGGTGATTGCTGGTGGGCATGGGAATAGGAGCATCTCTCTGGCTATTTTGTGATTGAGTGCACTCTCCTTCCTCAATTCTCCTTTTGGGTGGTTACCGATGTAAAGAACACCGACTTCTCCTTCTGTCTATTTCTACGGGGAAATGAGCCTGCTCATTTATTCTCCATTAATGTCAGAGTCCTTGGCTCCACTCCAATCCCAGTGCTTGTTTTAAATTGGAGCAAAGTATGAGGCATGTCTTCCCACACAATCTAAAAATTCCTGTTTAAAGGGATTATCTATATTCTGGAACATAAGCTTGCATAAAAGAGCAACTATCTCTATTTTTCTGACGATTTCCCTTCATCTGGGATCTGGATCATCCAGATTAATTATAAATTGTCAAGAGGCACAGGCTGAGCTTGGCTGGGATAATTGTCCACATGGTGCTACTGAAGAGACTTCAGTCAAACACTCTGCTCCAATAGCTCACTCAGCAACTTTCTCTGAGGTTAGGTATGCCTCCAGTGGTTTTTCTTTCAGATGAGTAGTATACATTAGAATCAAATGAATGTATCCATCAAACATTTATTGATCATCCACTATGTTTTATGTAATATGATGAATGTAAGGAATGGATAATAACTATGGCAATAATTACTATTTATTGAGCATTTGCTAAGGGATAGGTACTCTGCTGGGTGCTGTATATGCAGTATTTTATTTAATTCTTTCAAACTCCTCGAGAGGTAAGTCTTATGGCCTTTACTTTGTAAAATAAAACACTGAGGTTTAGCAAGGTTAGTTATTTTGCCCAAAGTCAAGATCACCCAAGTAAAGTGTTTCAGAGGTGGATTTGAACCCAGCTGACTTCCATTAAAGCCAATGCTTTTAGCCAACATACTGTCCTTGAGAAGACTACAGACTGGTGTGAGAGGAAGATGTGCAAACTAGCAATTATGTTGAGCAGGGCTTTAAAAAAAACCAGTGGGAAGTCAATAATAGGGGGCAAGAAAACTCCAGGTAGAGAAAGTCCAGATGTGCAAAGAATGAGAACACGGTGTGCATAAGGGAAGGTGGAAATTACATGTGGCTGGAGAAGGGAAGGCGAGAGAAGGTTGAAATGGAGATTGGAAAAATGCACTAGAACAAACTTGTGAAGGATTTCAAATGTCATGACAGGGAATCTGGATTTTATTTTATAGAATGATAGTGACAGCTTTGTCATACCAAGTGACTCCCTCAATAACAATTTATAATTAACTACTGTCCTGGAATAAAATTTACAGATAGCATAACATACCTGCAAATATACTTTTAAAAGATAATCAGTATATCATTCTAACTCTAAAGAAAAAAAAGTAAAAGGAAAACAACTTTTAAAATAAGTATTTAACATTTAAATGCTAACTGCAACCGCTGTAGAAGACATGATAAAATAGAGGGTTTGCATCTGGATGTTATCATGAATTATCAGCTACAAATGCAGATTGACATGATGATTTTCATGTACTGAAGACCTCAACTACAATGAGAGTGTTGCTTTTGGTTATGTAATTTCTCCAAATGGTTAAAAGTTTCTGGTTAAATTTCCCAGCAAAACAAAGTCTAACGTTTCCTCCATTTATGTGGTAGTTGCAATTCAGGTAATCCATTGCATGTTAAAATTGTGCAAAAATACTTTGTTTATTGTAACACAGAGTTATGTTCTATGTTTATGTAAACAAGGTTTTCACTTACATGATCTCTGAAGGGATATTTGAAAATCATGGCTGATGTTGACTGTTCTTGCCTGTGAGATACTATGCTGTGGCTTTAGTGATCTCAGCTCCCTAAATACTGGGAGTCTCTCCCCAACTACTGGGACAACTAACAGTGTTCCTGCAAGTTAAAAAAAGTCTTTAGAGATCTTTACCATTGAATTAGGAGCAATGTAAAGGAAGTAAATTAAGAAGAATTAAAAAAACTCTCTCCTAAAGGAGTTCCAAATATAATGAGGAAGATTGATAAGAAAACAGTTATTAGGAAACTCTGTGCTAAGTGCTAACACAATAATGGGAGATAGCAGAGGGAGGCCCGATTTTGCCTGGGCGGGGAAAAGTCCCACAAAGGGAGGGATGCCAAAGCTGATAAATGATGACTTGTTCTCTGCTGAATATGGTAAAAGGAGGACCTTCCAGAAGAAGGTCACAGCATGTGCAAAGACGTCAGGGGAAGCCAGGAGAACCCGGCACAGCCAGGGTACTGTATGAATGGCCCAGCACAGGGAGTTCAGGAAGGAGTGGAAAGGATGCTGAAAATACTGCCCAGGGTCAGCCCAATCCCAAAGATTACGGATCTCTGGATCTGTTCCAAGATTATTAGCAGAGAAGTAACCCTCTGATTTTTGTATTGTATTAAAAAAACAGCCCCATCGTGGGGCAAAATTACAGTATGCCAATGTTCTCAAAGTATGGTCCCTGACCAGCAGCAACAGCATTCTCTGGGAACTTGTCAGAAACACAGAGCTTTAGGCCTTGCACCAGCGGTACTGAACCAGAAACTCTGGAGTTAGGGCCTAGCGAGATGTGGTTTGGTCGCCCCCTACCTCCACTTGACGTCTAATAGACATCTTGCACTCAACATGTTAAAAACGGAACTTTGGAATAACACTGACTGGATTGACCCTCCCACTCTGGACAACTGAAACCAATAACTCAACATAAGAAACTATGATTTTCAGATATTGGACACTAGACAACATAGAACAATAATCCCACAGAGAAGGGAAATGAGTGAGGTGACTGTTCTGATTGTCTCAAATTAATGCCTGGTACCAGGAATGGAGAATTCAAACAGAGCTGTGATCTTCCTGAGTTAAGGCACAGAGTTAAGAATTTAGGGATCCCAGGGTGGCTAGAATGAACAGAACAGAGTACTGGAGAAGAGAGAGCTGCACAGAGAGAAGTTGCATGCGTGTATACACACACACACACACACACACATGTGCACACAGAGGGAAAGATATTTGGAAATCTGTGGATTCTCCTACGTTTTCAGTTGAGTATTGATGAGTACATGCACGTGAGGAAACTAGGCCTTGTACCTGAGGCCTTGTAAAGAACCCTCAGAAAGGAGTGGGCAGAGCAATCTTAGAAGCCCAGCTAAGAGCAGGAATAGTTTGTTTCCACCAGCTAGAGTGGCAAAACTTTGTAATAAATGGGGTAATGGGAAAAGTGTTCAGAAGGCTATTGCTTCAGTAATAGGTTAAAATTAGCTTCAGTCTAAAGGCCACATTAGTCCCATTTAACAAAACTTAAAAGCAAGCCTCAATAGGATTAAAAACATTCTGAGTAATTTACCTGCATCCTCAAACAAAACTCAAAAATATTTTAAAAAGTATAAAAATATCCAGCACTCGGCTGGGCATGGTGGCTCACACCTGTAATCCCAGCACTTTGGGAGGGTGAGGTGGTTGGATCACCAGATCAGCAGATCAAGATCATCCTGGCTAATACAGTGAAACCCTGTCTTTACTAAAAATACAAAAAAATTAGCCGGGTGTGTTGGTATGCACCTGTAATCTCAGCTACCTGGGAGGCTGAGGCAGAAAAATCACTTGAACCCAAGAGGCAGATGCTGAAATGAGATAAGATAGCACCACTGCACTCCAGCTTGGGTGTCAGAGTGAGACTCCATTTAAAAAAAAAAAAAAAAGAATCAAGTACTCAAAAAGCTAAAATTCACAAAGTCTGGCATCCAATCAAAATTATCAGGTGACAATAAATAAATAAATAACATAACATAACATAAATATATAAATAAAAAGCAGGAAATATCCATAAAAAGAAAAAAAATCAATAGAAATAGGCCCAGAAATGAATAGATGATGTAATTTTTAGACAAGGACTAAATAATAGCTATTAGAACTAAATATCATAAATTCAAGAAAATAGAGGAAGCAGTATATGCTAAGGAAGGACACAGTCTTTTTCATTCAACCCAAATCTAATTTTTAGAGGTGAAAAATACATTAGATATGATTAAGAGATGATTAGACACTTAAAAAGAAATTTTTATTTTAAAAATTTTATTTATTGATTGGTTGATTGAGACAGAATCTCATTCTGTTGCCCAGGTTGGAGTGCAGTGGTGCAATCTCAGCTTACCGCAACCTCTGTATCCCTGGTTCAAGCAATTCTTGTGCCTCGGTCACTTGTGTAGCTGGGATTACAGGTGTGCAGCACTATGCCCAGCTAACTTTTGTATTTTCAGTAGAGATAGCATTTTGCCATGTTGGCCAGGCTGGTCTTGAACTCCTGGCCTCCCAAAATGCTGGGATTACAGGCGTGAGCCAGTGTACCTGGCTGCTAAAGAAGAAATTTTCAAACTTGAAAACATAGCAATAGAAACTATCCAAATTGAAACACACAGAGAAAAATGACTGAAAACAAACTACAGAGCATCAGTGAACTTTGGGATAATTTGAACCAGGCTAATATATGTGTAGTTTGAGTCCTCAAAAGAAAGGAGAGAGAAAGGGAACCAAACAATAATTAGAAGAAATAATGGTGGAAAAAATTTTCAAATTTGATGCAAACTATAAGCCTACAGATTTAAGAAGTGCCACAAACTCTAAGGAAAAGAAAGACTAAGAAAATGACCATCAGGTCACGTCATCAAATAGCTCAAAGCCAGTGATAAAGATCAATTCTTAAAAGCAACCATAGATTTTTTTTTTTTTATTTAAAGACATTTCATGCAGAGAATTACAGCTGACTTCTCATTGGAAACAATGCAAGCCAGAAGACACAGAATGATACCTTTAAAATACTGGAAGAAAAAAAAATCCAAAATAGAATCCTATACCCAGTGAATTAATCTTTCAAAACCTAAGGCAAAATATAACTAATTTGAAAGACAAGGTAAAAGAGTTTGTCACCAGCAGTCCTGTATGACATTTCTTGTCATACAGGAAAATTAAAAGGAATTCCTTTAATGCCTGAATTGCTTCAGGCAGAAAAAGTATGATACAAGTAAAAAGTATGGATCTATTCAAAGAAATTTAGAGCACCAGAAATGGTAAATATGTATATAAATACAGAATTAAAACCTGATCCTAATCCCCAAAGCTGCTCTATTTGTAGTCTTTCCCAGCTCAGTTATGGTCACTCTATCCCTCCAATTGTTAAGCTAAACACTGTGAGTCATCCTTGACTCACCCCTCTCTCTCACTTTATACTCAATCCATTAGATATTTCCATGACTCTACCCTTAGCCTATATCCAGAGTCCAGCTACTTCTCACATCTACTGTTATGGTTGTAGTCCTAGTTACCATAATCTCTAACCTAGATTATTGTAATGGTCGCCTAAAAGATATCCCTGCATCCCCCATATTTTATTTCTTTTTCACCAGATGGCATCTTGCTCTGTTGCCCAGGCTGGAGTGCAGTGGCCCAATCTCAGCTCACTGCAATCTCACCTCCTGGGTTGAAGCAATTCTCCTGCCTCAGCCTCCCAAGTAGCTGGGATTACAGGCACCAGCCACCACACAGCTAACTTGTATTTTTAATAAAGATGGGGTTTCACCATGTTGGTCAAGTTGGTCTTGAATTCCTTACCTCATGATCCACCTGCTTTGGTCTCCCAAATTGCTGAAATTACAGGCATGAGCCACCATACTCAGCTTCATATTCTATTTTTAACAGGGCAGTCAGAGTCATCCTTTAAAGTATAAGTGAGTTCATGTCACCTGTATGCTCAAAATCCTGTAGTGGCTTTCCATTTCACTTAGGGTAAAAGCTGAAGTTATGAAACAATGGCCTACAAGGCCGTGTGTGACTTGCAGCTCCTACCCCTCCTCTCTGAACCCACTTCTTGCTACTCTCCTCCTGGCCCATTCTGTTCCAATCACACTGGTCTTGCAGCTTCCTGAGCACATCAGGTACATGCTGGCCTTAGGAAACCCTGAGTAAGTCCCTCTTGCTGGACTCTCCTTTCCCCAGACACCCTTTTGGCTCATGCACTTGCCTTTTTAAAGTCTTTGTCAAATGTCACCTCCTTTGTGAAGCCCACTCTGACTGCTATTTTATAGATACTCTTCCTTTCCCCACGTTTTACAGAGCATTTCTTGACTTCTAATACATTCTATAATTTTCTTATGAGGTGTATGTCTCTATCTTAGTCCATTTAAGGTGCTACATAAATTACCATGGACTGGGTAACTTATAAACCAAAGAAATGTATTTCTTACATTTCTGGAGGCTGGGAAGTCCAAGATCAAGGTGCTGACAGACTCAGCGTCTGGTGAGGGCTGTCTTCTGGTTCATAAAGGGTATTTTCTTTTTTTTTTCAGATGGAGTCTCGCTCTGTCACCAGGTTGGAGTGCGGTGGCGCCATCTCGGCTCACTGCAACCTCTACCTCCTGGGTTCAAGCGATTCTTCTGCCTCAGCCTCCCGAGTAGCTGGGATTACAGGTGCATGGCACCACGCCCAGATAATTTTTGGGTTTTTAGTAGAGACAGGGTTTCATCATGTTGGCCAGGATGGTCTCAATCTCTTGACTTTGTGATCTGCCTGCCTTGGCCTCCCAAAGTGCTGGGATTACAGGCGTGAGCCACCATGCCCGGCCCGTAAAATGTATTTTCTTACTGCATCCTCACATGGTGGAAGGGTTAGCTAGCTTTCAGCAGTCTCTTTTATAGGGGCACCATTCCCATTCATGAAGGTGGGACCCTAATGACCTAATTATTTCTCAAATGCCCCACCTTCTAATACTATCACAATAGGGATTAGGTTTCAATGTATGAATTTTGAGAGACACAACATTCAGACCATAGTAATCTCTTTCATTAGAAGGTAAACTCCCTGAGATCAAGCACCTTTGCTCTTCTGTTTATGGATTTATCCCAAGTACCTAGATATGTGTCTCTCACATTACTGGTGTTCAGTGAGTGTCTGTTGATTATTGAACAAGTAGCCTGTTCTGGGTTCCACAGTTTATGAACAGCTGACTTGAATTCTGAGCCTAGATCTTAGATGAATAAGCCCATGAGAGCTCTCCTTTACTAATGCTGTAACACAAACATCATATACACACTCGGTCTTTCTAAAGATAGAACTCTGTGTTATTTTCCATCAGCTTTAATATTACATATCAACATATTCAATTATGACATTAAATGAGATTAATGTGAAAAAGTATTTTGTAAATGACAAAAATGCCTATAATTTTTAGTTGTTAGTATTATTTATCTCACTGATTTAATTAGTCTATTGATTTGGTTGGCCAATGTCATTTGTAGAGTATTAACGTCATCACTATAAAGTGAGTATCACAATGTCTCCTCAATCTATCTTGCAGTTATTGTTGAGTTACCCAGTTTCAGTCATTTCCGTATCACCTTACAACTTTTCTCCTTTCCCCTGCTACTCATGCTTTTCTCTAAACAGTCTTACTTTTTATTTTTATAAATTAATTATAGGAAAAAATATACTACCTCATTAATTGAGAGGCAGAGTCATTTGCCATAAATAGAAGGCACATTAAATACACATTAAAATGCAGTTTAGCTATTTAATTTAAAAAAGTTGTGTCCTGCCAAAAACATCTCCTCTACTATTCCTGATACGCTTGCCACACGTTTGGAAGCATGAAGTGCTAGAACACTCTAAATTATGACAGAACATGTAGAAATGATTGTGATTCACAGGAACATTACTATTGTACTTTTTGTGATTAATAAAAGAAGGCAAGCATTCAACCCCTGATTCATCAAAAGTGCAAACTAAATCTTATCTCTGGAAAACACACATGTATGTACATAAGAAAACTCTTAAGATTAAAGGTTAAGAGCACGCTTTTTAAAATTTTAATTATATATATATATTTTATTGCATTTTAGGTTTTGGGGTACAGGTGAAGAACATGCAAGATTGTTGCATAGGTACATAGATGGTTTGCTGCCTTCCTCCCCATCACCTATATCTGGCATTTCTCCCATGTTATCCCTCCCCAACTCCCCACCCCCCGCTGTCCCTCCCCTAGTCCCCCCCAACAGACCCCAGAGTGTGATGCTCCCCTCCCTCTGTCCATGTGTTAGTATGATGAGAGTCTCTGAAAGCATAGGTTTGTCAGATAAAGTAAGTGATTCTATGTGATGAAGTCAGTCACCAATCAAACCCTTCTGAACTGGCACAGGTTTCCAGGGATTATCCCGTTGGAATCATGTGGAGGGTGGGGAGGTTAAACTGCTGTGATAAGGAGACTCCCATTTTCCCTTCAGGGTGACTTGTTGAACTCTGCCCCCTGTGGTTGTTCAGGGCAGCTGGAGAACATCTTAGAGGCTGTCTGGCATCTTAGAGGCTGGTGGCTGTCATGCTCAGGAGGGATGTCTGTTGTCTTAAGGGCACAGAGGGCGTGCATAACTTACACTCACATTTCATCATCCAGAACTCAGCCACACGGCCACCCAGTCACCAGGCAGTCCCATGCTGGGCTAGCTCTCCTACCATGGGAGGTATGCTCAAGTCTCATTAGTCATTTGTTCTATTAGCTTTTTATTCTTAGCTCCCAGTCAAGATCTTTGAATTGACAATCACTGTTAATGGAAATTGGCAGCTTTCTTTCAGGATCAGAATTTTGAATTCATCCCAGACGAACAGTGCTAGCAAACAACTAGTGATTATTAGGTGCCTGATGTGACAAGACTTTGATGTCTTAATTTAGTTCCCAGTGGGAGGATACATGTCACACAAACTGCCTCGCACCACGAAGGGAAAAGATAGCTGTATACAGAGATAGTAGGTGAGAGTCTGGAGGAGGGGAGCAGCCCTGGAGGCAGAGAGGGGGCCCTGTAAAAAGGAAAAGTGTTAAACAAAAAGGAAAATTAAAGGAAAAGAGTTAAATAAAAAAGAAAATACTTACCAACTTAAGGAGGAGGAGTCCCTATCACAGAGTGTAAGCTCAAACTCTCTAGTTTAGAGAAATAATATTCATAAAGGATTGTGTGAAACCTATGTCACCCACTTAATTAAAAATATATATTTTAGGTATTAATTTCTAGGTCTACCTAGATTATAAAGAATTCAAATGTTATTTTTCCATCTTGAGAGAAGTGTTTTTACCACTTTGTGCTCTAGGGTCGCAGTCTGCGGTTTCATCCAGTGGCACCATCAAGAAACAGCTTTAAGGTCCACACTACTGTATTTGCTCCAGGGATTTTCGTTAAGGACACTGTCTATGATAGTGATCACTGTCTCCTAAGAGCAATTCCTTTCAGGGCTAAATGCCAGGAGTTTTGTTTCCCTGAAGATCTGAAATATTTTCTTCTCTTGAACTTTGAGAATCATGTGACTGATTGCAGTTTTTCTTTTCACTTTGGCAACCAGGAAGCTCAGTGTCACATTTATCATTCATTTAGGAACTGTGCAGAAACTTGGGTGACCTGCCTTTGAATACAGTTCCTTAATCTTTGCTTTCAGGAATGACCTTTTCTAATTTACATATTATTTGGTCTAGATTATTATTAACACATGCATATGTGGTATGAGGTATGAGGGAGTATGAATAAATTAAGAAGGAACCTAATATGGATTTACCTGTCAACTGTTCAGATCTTTCCATATTTGCTTCCAGAAAATACGTGTACACACGTATTTTCACATACTTGAAAGTGGCATAGACACTAGAGTAGGATAGAGAAAGAAACTAAAAGGGATCTCAAGGGGCATCTGCCTTCTCATTGCTGTATGCTTATCAACTTCCTACTACTTTCTATCAGGTGATCCTACAGTTTATGCTGGAACACCTCCTGAAGGTGAACTTACAATCTACCAAATGTGATTCATCTCTGGGAAGTTCTAATGATGAGAAATTTTCTATATATTGTCATCTTGCTTCACCTTCTACCCTTTGAATCTACCTACTGGCTTAAACAATAAATGTTAATTCTTTGTCCATTGTTAGAAGCTTTTGAAATAGGTGATCATATCTCCCAGTGACTTTTTTGACTAGATCATTCAAAAATTCCGCAGATGGTGAGGTTGAGAGATCTCTCAGTGATCATCCTGGCCACCCTCTTCCAAACACATACCCTATTCTACCTAAGCCCTTCTTAAAGTAAGCTTGAAAACTAAGCTGAAACTCTCAATATGTCCTTGGCCCTAATTCTAAATACCTGGGATCATATTGGAGTTTTGTGGAGTAAAATTATAATATAGACTCACAGTAGACTTTCTGCTAACCAAATTCCCTGAATCCTTTCATACATGCTAGAGTAAGTTATATATTCATCAACTCATTTTGGGGAGATTGGTCTTTGGAATCTAAGTGGAAGGTCTTACATTTCCCTGCATTACCTTCCTTTCTTCCTTACTTTTTTTTTTTTTTTTTTTTTAAAAGAGATGAGGTCTAATTATATTGCCAAGGTGGGCCATGAACTCTGCGGCTCAAGGGATCCTCCTGCTTCAACCTCCCGAATAGCTGGGTCAGGTATGTGCCACCACACCCAGCTCCTTGCATTCACTTTCATCCTGGTATGTTTAAACCATAATTCAGGACTTGGCCAAATTATCCTAGATTTTTATTTCATGTTCTGAAATATTTCCTTCCCTTCTTGGCTTTTTGTTACTCACAAATTTGATGGTCTGACCCTCTTGAGTCAGGGATAAAAATCTCATAACAAGCAAAGCCAGGATCCTTGCTGCTTGTTAGCAGAAGTCTCCTGCTAGGTAAACACTGTTCAACTTGTAAAGCAGTGTTCTTTGTGCACCATTATTTGTTGTTATTAATCTACATGCTAGCATTCAAAATGGAATTTAGCAAACCTCGACCGAGAACAAAGTATGTTTCAGGCATTGTGTTCAGAGCTTTTGCATACCTCTGACATTATTTACTGCATCTGTGACATAGAAATGTTGTACAGAACAAGGCCAGGACTACTGTTGCAAAAGCTCTGAACACAATGCCTAACTTATGGTTTACTAGATTTGTGTGAGAGCTAAAAAAAATGTAAGCTCTAATATTGGTGATAATGGGCTTAATATTTTAATAATACTCAATGCAAACTGAGACTAAAATAAAACTTACTGGGAATGCCAAAAGTGGTGAATTCTCTTTGGACTTCAAGCCTTCATACTTTGGTTTCAACTGAAAAGAAAACAGTCAAATTAAAAATTATATACATTGCTAGAAGCAAATCTAAAAAGATTGTCTCAAGAAGGCAAGATGTATTAGGGGTCTTACATTTTTTTTTCTCTGAAAAATCCTGTGACATATAATTTCTCAATTCAGTCTTTCTAAAAAAATTTTGCAGTCAAAAATGCATTATTTATATACAAAGAAAATTGCCCTTATCCTCTCTAATGCTATTTTGCTAGTTTCTGGAAGAGCCAGAATTTGACGTCAGCTCTTTTCTCTAATAAACAATAAAGTTCTCATTTCTCCATCTTGTCTAAGAAGCTAATGTGGTAGACCTTTTAAAAGGCCTTGTTGAAGTCCCCAAGGCACTCTTTTGTGTTTCATTTTTTTCTTAGTTAACATGAGGTCATATAGATATTTCCAGTATCAGCTCAGTCTGCCAGCTCACCATTGTCTCTCTTTATGAAGTATTCCATCTGAGTTAATCGACCACTGTTTGTTTAGCCATTCCCCTATTGTTGCCCATTTGGGTTCTTTCCAATTGCTAATTATTATAAATGGGCTTGGAAACCTGGTAAGTGCTAGACAGATATAAGGCTTGATCATCATTCTTTTGTTATCACAGTCCCAGGATGCAGGCATTTTCTGTCTTCCTGACCTTCTTCTTCCTAATGGCATTTTTTATAAAAGCACCAAAGATTTGAAAACATGTGCTTTATTGATTCAAGACTGTGTTCTTCATTTATTTTTATCTTCAAGGTTGATAGAGTAGTTAGGAAATTCTGGGTCTATCTCTGTAATTCTTCACAGAGTGTCTAATCAATTACATTTTTCCTTCTTATCTTTATTTTGGTTCACTTTCAAGTAAATTTATTTTATTTTCCCCATTTATCTCCTTTTTTAAAAGTAAGGAGCCAGGGAAAATAGAAATTAAGTAGGTTAATGTTCTGAATACAATGTCCATGAAACTAAAATATAAAAATAAATATTAAACATAAGGTTCACCTTCTAAGATGTCTTGTATAGAATACATATTTACTGTATGAAAATTGGAAAATATAAAAAAACAGATAAAAGTGAAAAGATGGTTACAATTCCATTTTCCTAGAGACTCTATTACTAACATCCTGGCATATTCTCTTCTAGTTTTCTCTATGTGGAATTTCTTTCTTTATATAGTAATTTTGAAAAGTTTTAAAAATTTAATTTATTTGAAAATATTTTTAGGTTGTGCACAAAGTGGAAAGAGAACTCACTTGGGTCTAGACTCTGCAGGCGGAGTCATTTCTTAAGGCCAATCCTGTCTTGATCTCCTTTACCAGGGTAACTTCGGGCAAGTTTCATTTAGCTGTGATTTTCAGAGTATAGTGGCTCCCTGTCAGAAAGCCTTATTAAAAATTTATATCCCTGCATCCTGCCCCAGGTTTAATGAATCAGAAGCAGAAGGGAGAACTACTACCCTGATCTTCTGGGAGTTTTCTTTCTAAATCAGTACAGTGTGGGAGTGGGGTTTGGGCAGGGTTTTCCAGGGTAGAATTTCTTACCAGAGGACTCCCTGGATGGGGAGGGCAATGCTCAGGGGTCCAAAAACCTTGGATATTTTTTTTGGTAAGTTGATATCATTTCACATGTGTGCGTTTTTTATGGTGAGAATGTCTTCACTTTAACTGTCTCCAGATTTATCGAAGAGGTCCTTACCCAGTAAGACGTCTAAGCCTTCACTGATCTAAGATCTCTTTAGACTTCCCTTTGTAATGGGCCTCTGGTGGCTGTGAGAAGTGCAGCTGCTCTCCTCAGTAAACCTCAGTAAATGTCCACCTGTTTCTGCCTTGGCCACCAAAGGAGTGAGCCTCTCTCTCCACCTTTTCCTTTAGTCATGTGACCTTGGGCAAGTTGCATAGTCCCTTAGCTTAATTCCTCTCTTGAAAAAGCTTCATAGTAGCAATAGTATTTTATTTAACACCTAGGATTTGCCACGCACTGCTCTAAGCACTCGTACCTGATTACCTCATTTCAATCCTCTTGACAACCCTATGAAAGAGGCACTATGATTATCCCTCTTTTATGAATAAACAAACTGAGAGAGAGATCAACTAACCTACCAGTGATAACACAGCTAGTAGATGGTACAGTTGAGATTCAAAACCACATTAGCTGCCTCTAAAATCTATCCTAATAGGACTCATGTATTATTATTGTTTCTAATAATAATACTATTAATTGTTATATACTAGAAAACACTAATAAAAGTAATAATTTTGGAACTAATAGTACTAATTGAAGGCATGTACTAAATAGGTGTTTCTAACCAAGTGAATTACTTAACCTCTGGAGTTTCTATTTCTTCATTTGTCACCTGGGGATAGCAATGACATCTGCTTCACAAAGGTGTTGAGAGGATTTAAATGAGCTAGTGCATTTAGAACATTCACATGCCACATAGTACCACCTGATGGATTTCTTTTTATTGTGGTGTAATATGTGTAACATAACATTTATCATTTTAACCATTTAAAAATATACAGTACATTAGCATTAGGTATATTCACATTGGACATTTACCTAAGAGATTTTGTTTGTTTTTATATTTTTAGAATCCGTAGAGTGCTTTGCACAAAATTTGGCACATTGCAATTATTTAATAAACTCCTTCCCTGTCCCTCCACCAGCCTTCACAAACTCTAAAATGAGACAGAGATTTCAATTACTGTTCTTTTTTGCAGTATGAGAGGGAGAATTATGAGACACCCTAAGTGACCTTGGGCATATTATGACTGAACTTTTCTCTGGCTCAATTTCTCCATCTGTGAAATGGGGATTAGAGCACCATTCACTTGATGGGGTGGTTGGAAATGATATAACCTGTGTGATGCTTTGGATAGTTCTAGCCATGTTAAACACCCAATGCGTTTTAGTGATAACGATCTTGTTTTATCACAGTCCTTGTCCCTGGGAAGAGCACGCTTGCATGGGTGCAGAGGAATTGGAGGCTGGCTGTGGCTCAAGATGGTTGCTTTCCCTCAGCTCCCTCCCTGCCATCCCGACAGTGGGGGGTTCAGGAGAGACTGAACAATTGTGTGAAGAGGAGGAGTGAGCCTTTCAGGAGCCCACAGAACTTTCCATTCCATAAAAAGCTTCGAATCAGGCTGCCATAGTGGCCTTGGTATTTTTGTATCTTTTCAGCTTCTATTTAGAGTATGGAGTTGGTGTGGGAATCTTTTCCTTTATTTCGAGCTTTAAGTAGTTGTTGGGTAACAGCTGTTTTTAAAGATAATCTTTGAGACACGGAGATGCTGCGGTAAAGACTAATTTCTTGAATTCAAAAAGTCTTCCTTATTTTATGTACTGGATTTTATTTTTCTGCATGCTTTTGCTCATGCTGTCACTTCTAGAATTCTCTTTCTATCCTAACTCCTGCTCCTCTGCTGCTGTCAAAATCATCCCCATTCTCTTGCTGACACTTGTCTTATGCAGCATTCCCCATTCCCTCATCCATGACGTTCTATGGGCTTGGTGAGATTGCTCTGCTTTGAGTGCTGGTTAGTTCTAAGGAAGTCATTCCCTAGCTTGATTACAGGTTCTGGAAGACTATAAGGCCTTGTTCTATTCATAACTATTTCCTCCTTGTCATTAAGTAGAAAACTATTGTAAATCTTTCTCTTTGTCAAATCAGTATCCAAACATCCTACTTGCTTGGGGAGGGATCCTAAATAAGTAGACAGAATGGTCCCTCTTGTTGCCACAGATGTCAGATGAGACACAATGGGATCCGTGTTCTCTGTCCTCTGGCTGGTGGAACACGGCAAAAATCATGGCCAGAGTTAGCATTGCTCATTCCTGCCTGAGCCTGATTTCCAGCCTTCCTTTCAGCATTGCAAGCTACCAGAAACTTTCTAAAAAATAATTCTCTGTTTAAGTTAATTAATCCTGGTTTCTGTTGTTTGAAATTGCAATCAATAAGCTTTGCCAGAATGGTATTGTGAACACAGTGGAAACTTCAAGATCTACAGATCCTGTTTATAAACTTCAGTTTGCTAAAATCCCATGTAGTTATCTGTTGTTTGTGGTGTTATAAGTGAAATTTCAATGCCGCAAAAGAAATAGCACTCAAAGATGAATCCTCCCAACAAAGCAGTTTACTTCTATAGAAGGGTGCAGTGCACAGACGGAGCAATGCTGGCTGCTGCACGTTTGGACAAGAGGTGGAAGGGAAGTGGTACTTATGCCTGACGGGGGTTGTCCTTACTGCTGTGTCATCCGCCTATTAGCCAGAGTTAGACAGCACAAACTAGACTAATCCTGACTATTTTAAAAAGAGCAGGGGTCTGAGCTGGAGTGGCAGCGTGGGTATTTTGGCAGGAAGGACAGTTACGGGTGTGTCAGAGCAGGTCACCAGGGGTGATCAGGTGACTGATATGAGTCAGGATGGAGCTGAAGGGAGGGGGAACAGATGTGAACTACTGATTAGAACCGGTGGAGAAGGTTGTTTACTGGAATTACAAGGAAGTTAAACTTTAAAATAGAGAATTAAAGAATAAGAGAGCTGAACATACTGACATACTGATTCTTTGAAGAAAAATTAAGAACTCATTGTATCCAATAATGCCTCTTCAACCTTCTGATGTCTGATACTCTTCTGATAGTAGCAGCCTGATTTTCTTTTTCCAAACCACTTATCTCTATTCTTAATCCTTGTGGTTCAAGTGGAGTTGACTCCAGTCATGGCTGCAGGGTGGGCATGTTTGACTAAAGCCTTAAAGACCTCTGGCTACCGTGATTGGTTCAGAGATTGGCATGTTTCTTCATCCAGGCCAATAAGAGTCAGTCCCAGGAGTTTTGTTGGATTTACAGGGAAAGAAATGTGAGTTCTTTTGCTGTAGCTGCTAAGTTGGTTAGCAGGGACCAACTTAGGGAGTTGGAGTTCCCAGGGACCACCATGAGGGAGAGTCAACCTGAGAATTCAGCCATGACAGAGGAAAGCAAGACTGGAGAGGAAGAGGAAGAAATTTCCAATGACATTGCTTGAGGAACTGGACTGAATTGTGCCTGAGCTGTAACAGTAACAATGAACATATATTAAATACGTACTATGTACCAGGCACTGATGCAAGCATTTCTTATATTGTATTAGTTTCCTGGGGCTGCCATAGTGGAAGTACCACAAACTGGGTGGCTTAAAACAACAGAAATTTATTTTTTAATTATTCTGGATTCTGGAAGTCCAACTTCAAGGTATTGGCAGGTTCACGTTTCCCGTTACGAACTGAACTGTGTCTCCCCACCCCCTTGCATTTATATGTTGAAGTCCTAACTCCCAATGTGACTGAATTTGGATGTAGGACCTATAAGGAAGTAATTAAGGTTAAATGAGGCCATAAAGATAGGGTCTGGATCTGACAGGATTAGTGTTTTTAGAGTAGAGACACCAGAAACCCATCTCTCCTCCGCCACCCCATCATATAAGGACACTGTGAGAAGGTGGCTATCCCATCTGCAAGCCAGAAAGAGAGCTCTGAACAGAAACTGACTCTGCCAAACCTTCTTCTGGGACTTCTGGCCTCTGGAAGTGTGAGAAAATAAACTTGTTGATTAAGCTGCCCAGTTCATGCTTTTTTTTTTTTTTTTTTTTTTTTTTTTAAATGGTGCCCAAACAGACTAATACACTTCCTCTGAAATCTGTAGGCCAGAATCCTTCCTGGCCTCTTTCAGTTTCTGGTAGACCCAGGAATTCCTTGTCTTGCAGTGATAGCACTTCAATCCCTTGCCTTATTATCATATGGCATTTTCCCCTTGAGTCTGTCTCTGTGACTCTTCTCTTCTTACCTATGTAACAATCCTGCGTGATCTGCACATGTACCCCAGAATTTAAAGTTTAATAATAAAAAAAAGGACATCAGTAATATTTGATTAAACGCCCATTCTACTCTAGTATGACCCCCGTCTTAAGTAATTTACAAAGTGCCTATTTCCAAATAAGGTCACATTCTGTGGTACTAGGAGTTAGGACTTTAATATATATTTTGGGGTACTCAATTCAACACATTCATTACCTCACTAAATTCCCACAACAAAACTATAAAGTAGGTACAGTACAATTATTATTGTACCTTCACGCAGGTGAGGGAAGTGAGGCTCAGAGAAGTTAAGTAACTTGCTCGAGGTCCCACAATGAGTAAGAATTTGAAGATGAATCTAAACTCAGGCAATTTGATGACCAATCCTGCAAGTTTAGCCACTCTGCAAACATGCCTGAGTTCAGCTCAGAGACATCATCCAATTACTTCCCTAATTAGTTTAAGCCAGTTTGAGTGTGGTTTCTGTCCCTTGTAATTGTTTCCTTCTTTCACCTTTTGCTTCATTCTTTTCTGTGTCTGAGCACTCAGGACTCCACTCAACCTGCCCCTTGGGATCTACCCCAGGTTCTAGAATTACTTCTTCCTCTTTCTCACCTCTCCTTTCTCCACATCAATACTCTTGTGCATCAGATACTAGCTTTTAGCTGGGTTAGGAAGAAACCAAGTGAATAGATCAATACAAAGTGAGGTTGTAATTTTCCTGGGGCTTTTATCTTTTAAAAGCAGGTTGTTAACCCATTGACTATCAGCCTGGCAGAAATTCGGTATTAAGATAAGGAGATTGGAGGACTTCAGGACAAGTGGAAGGAGCTTTAGAGCTGGGCACTTTGCCTAAAATGGCTTTAACAATTTCAAGCAGACAACACGTGTGAGAATTTAGTAGTTGAGTTTCCCTTTTGGGGTACAGTTATTATTGATTTCTTCTGGAGAGTGAGAATGTTATTGTAGTTCAGAGTCTTCTACTTATGAAGACTGCTGCTTCAGTTTATTCAAAATTTTGTCTTTTGTCAAAATCTCTTCCCTCTGGAATTCTCTTTGCTCCATATCAACCTCTTAAACCTTACCTATAATTCAAACATGATTCAGATATCTCATACATAGAAAATTATTAGCTAACTCCTTTCAGAATGTTTTTTTCCTAATTAGCATCTATGATTCCAGTATTTTTTAAAGCCAGAATTAGGTGTTATTCTGTTTTTTTGGTGAGAACCTGAATTCCTGGAGGCAAGAGATAAGTTTGAATCATCTTAAATGAAGGCGGTCTGACACACTGGTTGAGATTTTAAGTCAGAGGGACTTAGATTGGAATTTTCACTATGAGATTTGTTAGTTCCAGGGCTTTGAGAAGATCAACTAACCTAGCATTCTTAGTCATAATGTTGACATTGCACCATTTTGCAGAACTACTGTAAGAATGAAATGATATATTGTTTCTAAGATCCTTAATTCAAATCCAACAATACTATTTGTTCAAAAAATGATGTTATGTTATTTTTAGCTTCACATCCATCTCTCAACAGAAGAGAATAACTTGTACACAGTTTAGTGCTGAGCAAATGTGTAAGTTCTATTCATTTGAATATACAATTTCCAGGCCAATCAGAACACTGAACTTCTAGGTAATTGTGCCTTGAAGAGGAGGGTTATATTAAGTTCAATGTTGATGAATGAGGCTTTATTTCCCAATGGCCCTGTGAGCTTAAATAAGGCGTGGTCTTCTTACTGGCCTTAATACTTGCAGTAGAGCCCCAGTGAGCTATCTCAATTTATCTAAAATCCCTTTGCTCTGTGGAATTGCTAATTGCAACTTGAAATTTGGGGAGCTGTTTATTTGCTTCTCTATTAATAGATCAGTAGCATCTTTTTTTGTTCTGTTTGTTTAGATTGGCTAAATTAAAGATGAGGGGGGAAGTCACAGCAGTGGCACTGGGAAATATTATTTCATGTAGGATTATGAATATTTTACAAAAAGTCAGGAAGAATGGGAACCTTGAGAAGCCTCTCCAAACAAGGATGAAGAGTTTTCCAAGTTGCCATCGTGGAAGCATGGGTGCACTAAAGGAGCCTTGAGTTCTGGCTGTGACACTTATTTGCTACCAAATGTGCAATTTAAAGGAAATTACTAAATCTCCAGGAGACTCAATTTCCTCATTCATCCATTCACTTAATGCATGTATTAAGCTCTTATTGTGTACTAGACATTGTTCTATGCTCCAGAGAGACGGTGATAAAGAAAACGGAAAAAAATTCCTGTCTTCCTGAAGCTTCATGTTTAATACAGCTAAGATAAACTGCAACTGATAGCAATTTTCCACTGAGGAAAAGGAATAGGAAAAGTATGTGCAGGAGGGTGAAATTTAGATAGAATGTCTGGAAAAGCCTCAGTGAGAAGTCTATATTTGAATAAAGTCCAAATTGCTGGAAAAGTGAGGGAGAGGGAAAGTGCTGGGGTCAGAGAAGTGATGGCATTGCTGTGCAGCATCCTGGAGCACAAGGTGAGGTCCTTGGCCTGGGACTCATTGGAGAGGTTTAAGTAGTGGAAGACAAGACCTTACTTTTGTTTTAACGTGATCCTTTGACTTTTGTGTGGGAAATAGGTTGTAGGAGGACAAGGACACATGCAGGGAGACCAGTTAGGAGGTTGTTTCAGTAATACAGGGGAGAGGTGATGATAGCTTGGCTCAGATAAGGGACATAGCAATGGAAATGATGAAAAGCAATACAATTGTATTTATATCTTGAAGATATAGGCAAAAGAAGAGGATATATCTGAAATAACTTGCTGACAGATTAGATGTAGAGAAAGCCAGGAGTAAAGGATGACTCTAGTGTGTTTCACCTGAACAACTGGAAGGATGAATTCATCATTAAGTTAGATGGAAAATGCTGTGGGAGGAGCACGTTTTATGGGGGATAGTAGGAGATTTTTAGTAGATGTGTTGTCTGAGATGTCTATTAGACATTCAAGTAGAGATATAGTGTAGGCTGTTGAGTAGTAAGGTCTAGACTAAAGGGAAGAGGTCAAGGGAAGTAAAGGACACCTAAATGGTATTAAAGCTAGCAATGTAGATGGATAGAATAGAGGTCTAAGGACTAAGTCTCAGGACTCTTCTTCATTTAGAGGCCAGGGTCATATGGAGGAACCAGCAAAGCAAGATTAGAAGAACAGCCAGAGAGGTAAGAGGAAAATAAAGAGAATGTAGAGTCCTGGAGGCCAAAGCCAGCATTTAAAGGAAAAGAGTCACCACCTGTGTTATGTGATAATAAAAACTGAAGTAAGATCAGGACTGAGCAGTGACCACTGGAATTATCCATGTAGAGGTCATTGCTGTGCCAGATCGTGGCCACACTGCTTTGTTAAGTGGGATTCAATCCATTCCTCCTCACTGGGTGGGGCCTCCCTGTGGGAATTTCAGCAACACCAGCCAGGATTATAAGGACAAAACTTTGATCTCTCCCTGGGATGGAGAACGAACGGTGCGGGGCAGCTGATGTGTCTGCGGTTCTGTCGACTCAGCCTTCCTAGACTGCTGGCTCTGGAGAGTCCAGGCAGTCTGGACAAGAAAGCGCTACCCCTAACGCAGTACACCTGCTCTACTGAAAGGCAGCCAGACTACCTCTTTAAGTGGGTCCCTGATCCTGTCCTTCTTGATGGGGTGAGAACTCCCAACAGGGATCTCCAAACATCTTCTACAGGAGCATCCAGGCTGGCAACAGGTCAGTTCTCACCCTGGGATGGACCTATGAGACCTATGACAGAACAGGAGTTATGTCGCAAAAAAATAATCCTGATCCAGGAGGATCTTGGAGAATTGGGGGGCAGGAACTTGACTTTGGAGGTGTGGGTAAGAGAATGCAACAAATAGGGGTAGTAGGAGACATAGTTTCATGATGTGATATTCACAGCTTTGATTTTTTGTTGGTGAGGAAGGAGGAAGGATGGTCTTAGAGCATTATTAAAGTAGTAAGGAAGGTCTCAACCCGAGGTCCAGGTCCAGTGGAAGGAGAAGTGGAAGAGAACATAGAACCACTTGAGAGGACTATAGTTTCCTCACGGAGGAGCCAGAGTTTTCAGCTAGTTCAAGAAGGTGAAGGAAATGTTATGACAGAGCTGAGGACACAGGGAAATGTACTGAGAGACCTTAAGCTCCAGAGTTATAGTGAAATGATTTCAGGAGAGGGAGAAAAGTGGAGTAAGAGTTCATAAAATGGAATACAACCACACAGACACTAGAGCTAGTGGACTCATGAATGAAGATGATCTGGGAGTCTTGGGCTTCCTAGGGTGATGGACGTAAACAGGGATAATAAGATGCCCTTACCGGTTCTAAGGCAGGAATTGAGAGAGAAGCTGTGAGAGTCAAAAGAAGGAAAAAAATGATAAAACGTTTTTTCCAAACTTGATATCCAGTCTTGTCTCTTCTTTGTACCTAGAAGGTTGGGGTGGGGATGGATTTGAGTAGTAACTACTATGCTAAACTTGGAAATGTGACTTTATCCTGATGGATAAGACTTTTTTCTTAGTTGAGTTCTTTGGAACAGGTTCCTTCTTCCTTTTAAACATCTATCTCTAGCGTTCTCTACAGCCCTCTGGAAAGAGACTGCAGTCAGATGTTCTACCAGCTTCACAGGTTCACCTTCTGTCAGTCTAGGCTCAAGATGAAATGACAGCTACAGTTAAGTCCTGGCATATGCTACAACATCCTTGTCCCTTTTGTCACGTCTCCATTGGCCTTCCCTCCACCAATTACTGATCTAGAGGCAAATGGTTTTATTCTGTTGTGATGTGCGGCTACTGAGAAGAGAGAAGACAGATATTGCTGCCAAATTTTCAGTGTCTGGGTCCTCCAATTTGCAGGTCACAATGCCATTGTGAGGAAATGCTTTCACTAAAAAGGAGAGTGGAGAGGCCCAAGGAGCCTCATAGAAAAGGCTTTGGTGCTAGGTTTGGGTTGGAAACCCTGCCTACCACTTCCTGGCTGCATAAACTCAGGCAAATGATTTAAAATTTTATGCCTTAAATTTTTTCCATCTTGATGACAAGTGTGCAATTCTGAGCTGTTGAATGGCAAATAGACCTGTGATTTATAACACTCAATTTACATAATTCTCAGCAGCATTTAACAATGTTGACTCCTTCAAACTTTCTGTTCCCTTGGCTTTTGTTACTCTACGTTTTTTTGTGTGTTTTATTCCTATCTTAGAACGTTCCTTGCCTCCCTTTCTTTGCTGGTGTATCCTTCACTGCTTAATCATTATGTTGAAATTCCTTAAGACTTTGTTCTAAGTCCCTAAACCTTTCTTGTTTAAAAAGTTTATTCTATGTTCTTACCCTATTTGTTCTACTCATGCTATCTATATGCCAACGGCTGTTAAATATATATCCATAACTTAAATCTCTCTCTAAGCTCTAGACACATATCTGCATGAATCTTCTAAGTGGATGTTTCAAAGGCATCTTAGTCTCAACTTAGCCACAAATAAATTCATGTATTATCTTTCCCCTAAACTGAGACATCTTCAAGTGACTGGTATTTCCAGAAACCTGAGAGGCAGCCTGGATTCTCTCCTCTTTCTTAATCTTCATACCCAATCCCTCCTAAAGTCCTGTCAACTCTACTTACTAAATAGATCTCAGATCCCTTTACTTTGTGCCATTTCTTCTATTGCCATATCAAGCCATCATTGTCTGTAGCCTGGACCACTGTAACGATGGCAAAACAATTCTCTCAGTATCTATTCTTTTACTTCTCATCCATCCTCCACACAAATAGCAGGAGCCATATTTTAAACCTCATGTGAACATGCTATCCCTTTCTTCCTCACATTCCTGATTAGTCAATTCCAATAGAATTAATATCATTTGGTAGCTTCTCATGGATTCCCATTATGACCCGGAAGGGGCTGCTCCTGCCTCTTCATGCCTCTTTATCCTATCTTCATCTTGAACCGCTCTTCCTTGCTATCTTGATACTTCAGCCACACTCATTGTCCAGCTCTTGGGCTGTGCTGGGCCCCCTCCTATCACAGGGCATTTAAACATGCCAGTCCTTCTCCTTAGAGTGCTTTTTTCTTAGCTTCTATTCATTTTTCATATCTCAACTCAAATTTTGCTTTCACAGGTAATTGTTTCCCGGTCCCCTCTGCACCAAATCTCTCTAAACTGGGTCAGTTTTTCAGTCCTTTGGCACTGTGTAATTTTGTAGCTTGTAGAAATAAATTCACAATTAATATTTACTTTAGCAATTATTTCATTATTGCCACTGTAACCCACTACAGTATATGCTTCATGAGAGCAAATATGATGTTTGTTTTTTTGCTGAACAAGTGACTGACTCAAAATAAGCACTCGGTAATATTTATTGAGTATATGAATGAACAATAGCTTCTATTTATTGAGCACTTACTATAAAACAGGCATTTTAGTAAGCACATTATAAACACTTACCTTTCACAGTAACACTACAGTGAGGCTATTATTATTCCATTCCGCAGATAAGGAAACAAACAGAATAATTAATGGACTCGTCTAAGTTCCACTAGCTGTTTCGACTTCAGTTCCAATTGTCTCTAGACTATGACCCTAATATCCATGTCATATTGCCTGTTGGGTACCTCTAGAGTTGAAAGTACTTTCTCTTTGGGTCAGTGGCTGGCTGTGGCCTCCCTGCCTTGAGACTTGAACCCTCTGTCCCTTGCCCTGTGGTGCCCCTTCCCTTCCTCCTCCTCCAGCATTTTTTATGATTTTAATACTAATCTTACAGGATTGTTTTGAAGATTCCATGATTCTGTGGTTGTAGAAGAACTAGCCTTGCATACTGTAACATGGCTGTCAGATGTAGTTTCTTTTTTTAAAGTTTTAATTCTTTTTTTCATGCCCATAAGCCATTTTGATTGTGATTTGTTCTTTAGCATTTCAAGCTGCATGCTAACATCCAGTCATTGCTCAACACAAGAACGCATTGTATAATGTCTCTGTGAAGATCTTATAGCAAAAAGAGTTATAAATCATTCTATTGTAAAGATACATGCACAGGTATGTTCACTGATTATAAATCGTTCTATTATAAAGATACATGCACAGGTATGTTCATTGCAGCACTGTTTACAATAGCAAGGACTTGGAGCCAACCCAAATGCCCATCAATGATAGACTGGATAAAGAAAATATGGCACATGTACACCATGGAATACTATGCAGCCATAAAAAATGGATGAGTTCATGTCCTTTGCAGGGACCTAGATGAAGCTGGAAACCATCATTCTCAGCAAACTGACACAAGAACAGAAAACCAAACACCGCATGTTCTCACTCATAAGCAGGTGTTGAACAATGAGAACATACGGACACAGTGAGGGGAACATCACACACCAGGGCCTGTTGGGGGATACGGGTGGGGGTAGGGGAGGGATAGTAGGGGGTGAGGGGATTGGGGAGGGATAACATTAGTAGAAATACCTAATGAAGGTGATGGGGGGATGGATGCAGCAAACCACCATGGCATGTGTATACCTACGTGACAATTCTGCACCATCTGCACATGTACCCCAGAACTTAAAGTATAATAATAATAAAAAAAGAGAGGCAGTGTTTTGGTCAAGTTGCCTTGGCCAGAGGGAAAAGAATTTGAGTTTAAAGAGTCGTGTGCTGACCTGGACATTCCCAGAGCAGCACTGTAGACATTTAATTTAAAGATGATGGGATGTTATCTTCTTTTGCAAGTGATGGTCTTTCCCAAGCCCAGGGAATGCTCTGATGTGAGAAGCTGAGCTTGGCAACATTTCTGCTTTGAGGCTCAGCGCTCTTGGTTTTGCCCATAAAAGATGCTCTCACCATCTGCACCTCCTGTGCCTTTGCTGCCTCATCTTGCATGTAGTTTCAGCCTGTTCAGTTTTTCTCCGGAGACTGATGAAAGAGAATAACCACCACAGGGCCATCTTTTCGGGTTGTGCAATTGTGTTCTCTGCAAAGGTCCCTTGCTGAGTATGTGAGTGGTGCTAAAATCCAGCTTGCAGTCTGCTGGCTGAGCTGTATACCTTGTTCTGGAGAAGAGGTGCCTATTTCTAATTCATAAGGGGATTAGGTAGGCAAGTTACCCCTTCCCAACTCACTCCTTACTGGTAGCTCAAGTAGGTTTTTGCCCCGTCCATATGTAATATGTGTATTTGTGTGTATGTATGTGTGCGTGCATATGTGCACTGCCTCTGACATTACTTTTGAGAATTTAGATGAAATAACCAGATGCCTTATTCTACCAGCAGGGATCTGACCCTTTCAGCAAAGATGCAATACATTGCTGGAAAATTCTCGCATATTCTGTGTTTGGGCTCTTTGTTCCCTCCCTCCCTCCTGCTTTCTGCTTTTCCTTTCTGTCTTTCAGATCATGATACATTATCACCATTGGGAGTGATGGTCTTTCTCTCACTCCCACTCTCACTTTAAATTTTAATTATGCTTTTAAAACATAATCCTGCAATCTCATTCAATGTGTTTTTGTAGATGTTTTTGCAAAATGTAGCTTGTCATTTTGTGTGCAAGGCTGTATCTTACAGAAATTGTACAATGTTATAACTCTATTAATTTTTCTCACTCAGCAAAATGCTTCTAACATATGGCTATTTTTAATTTTTCTATTGCTTTACTCTCAGGCCCAATTCCCTTTGCCCTTCTTGTTTAAATGGCTTATCAGCAGAAGGTGCAGTTTAGATGTTCCCCTCTGGGAAGCCTTCCCTCACTCTTCCAATGTTAGGCTCCCTCTTCTGGGCTCTGGTAGCAGTTGTTCATTCTTCTGTTATTGTAATTGTGATCTCATTTTGCAATTAAAAAAATCTATTTATGTGTTGAGTTCTTCCATGGAAGATACTGACATATATACATTTATACAATTCTAGCATCTAACATAGATCTTGGAACATATGTTTTCAATTAATGTATATTGAATAAATGCATAATAACGATAATAGCAAATATTCATCAAGTGCAAACAATGTGTCACACATTATTTTGTTTCATATTTACTAAACTCATTTAATCTTTACAACAACCCTATGAATTAGGGACAATTATTATCACTGTCATTTTACAGAGAGAGAAACTAAGACATGGAATGTTCAAATAACTTTAAATTTCATATAGCTTGTAAAATTCTAGCCACTTAACACAGAAATGATGAGGCTGGAATTCTAACCAAGGCAGTCTGGCTCCAGAGTCCAAGGTCTTCACTGCTCTGTACAGAAGCTCTTGAATAACCAATGGATTGTGCCTACTAGGCCTCTTCCATAAATGCATAATATTTCAAGTGTGCTTCCAGGCCAGTGTGCTTTCCATGCCACAATGCAGGCTCTTTCTGCATTAACTCTTCATTTGTAGGTGCCTGTTAGATATTGCCACCTGTGCTGTTATGTCACTCAATCACACATGGTCTAGTAGGTGGGTATCATCATTCCAGTTTTATAGATGAGGAGACTGGAGCTTTCAGGAATATGACAAACTTCCTGTGATCTTACAGGGGATAGATAGTAGCAGAGCCAAAATTAGTGGCAGAGAGAAATTAGAGAGTGGCCAAAATTTGCACCTGTGTCTGACTGATTTTTACCTTCCATACTCTTTTCATCGCACTATGTAATCGCCAGAGAGGGTACCCTGGAGCTGAGATCCTCACCATATTGATTCCTTAAATATTGAGGAAACAGATGGGCATTTGTTGGAAAGGCAGGGGTCTCTTTGGCTTTGATGTGGTCCCAGGAACGTTCTCCCATTATCTGTGACTTCCTTCCTGATCTTGCCATTGGGGGATTGGAGTCTCTTTTCCAGAACCTGAATGTCTATCCTCCCCTTCCTCCCAGAAGTCTATGTATACCCTAAATCCAAATAAACATGGCACATAGAATTATAGACTTAGGAAGGACAGGCATGTTTTCAGGATGGTTTTCACGATGTTGGGCTTAGGGTAGATAGAGGTTCTTGGGGAACATGGCCTTCTGCTTTCTAGATTGCTGCATCACTCGATTCTCCTTTTATTACATTAAACATATATTTCATTTAACATTACAAATCAATAACATTTAATAAAAATACAAGACTATGTAGTATCCAATTTTAGAATTTTAAAGGACTTTAGGAATCGTCTTGTACCCTAAGACCAAACACGTGGTGAATTTGTAGCCACTCCTCACTCCTTTTCTGTGGTGAATGTTGATTATTTTATCTCTCTCTGGTGGCAGGACCCTGATAGCTTACTCAAGAGTCATCTCTTCTGCAGCCCCAAATCAGGGGCATTGGGGGGAGCAGACTTCATTCCTCTCTTTGAGACTGAAGAATTGAGCCAGCTTGACTGATTAGACAATTTCTTTTTTTCCAGGACATAGTGATTGGTTTGGGGGTGGGTGTGTGACCTGAGTATATCCAATCAGGATCAGTAAAGAGGGAGTTTTCTTTATTGCCCGAGGAAGCAGATATAAAAAATAATGTTTTTCCATGGGATGTGGAGCAGAGAAGATGCAATCTTGAGGCCTAAAGGGGCTATGACACAGAAATAGTATATTGAACCCCTGGATCCAACCATTGCCTGAAATCAACTCTATCCCTGGAATTTTCATTTCAATAAGCCATGGACATGGGAACTCTGAAGGCAGGGACTTCATCGTTGTTGTACCTTCAGTACTTAGAATGATGTTCAGCACACAGTATCAGTGAATATTCACTGATTAAATGCCAGATATAACAATCCTTCCCCATTGTAGCTTTCCACAGTCCCCACTGCTTTCTTTCTGTGTCCTTCCTGAAGGATCGCAGAGCGCTTGACCATTCTGTGACCCATCCAGCTGCAGGTTTTTCTCAGCAGGCTCAAACCCAAACTGGGGACTTGAAAATTTCCAGGTACTGACAAAGGTTGCCCAAAACATCGAAAGAAACTGGTTTGACTGTGTTCCCACCCAAATCTCATCTTGAATTGTAGCTCCCATAATTCCCATGTGTTGTGGGAGGGATCTGGTGGGAGATATTTGAATCATGGGGGCAGTTTCCCCCATACTCTTCTCATGGTAGTGAATAAGTCTCACAAGATCTGATGGTTTTATAAGGGGTTTCCCCTTTTGCTTGGCTCTTATCCTCTCTTGCCTGCTGCCATGTAAGATGTGCCTTTTGCCTTCCACCATGATTGCAGGGCCTCCCCATTCACGTGGAACTGTGAGTCCATTAAACCTCTTTCTTTTCTTCTTTCTTTCCTTTCTTCCTTCCTTTCCTTCTTTCTTTCTTTTTGTTCCTTTCCTTCTTTCTTTCTTTTTCTTTCTTTCTTTCTTTCTTTCTTTCTTTCTTTCTTTCTTTCTTTCTTTCTTTCTTTCTTTTCTTTCTTTCTTTCTTTCTTTCTTTCTTTCTTTCTTTCTTTCTTTCTTTCTTTCTTTCTTTCTTTCTTTCTTTCTTTCTTTCTTTCTTTCTTCCTATTATACTTTAAGTTCAGAGGTACATGTGCAGAACATGCTGGTTTGTTACATAGGTATGCACATGCCATGGTGGTTTGCTGCATCCATCACCTTCATTAGGTATTTCTCCTAATGTTATCCCTCCCTAATCCCCTCACCCCCTACTATCCCTCCCCGAGCCCCACCCCTACCCCTCAACAGGCCCTGGTGTGTGATGTTCCCCTCACTGTGTCCATATGTTCTCATTGTTCAATACCCACTTATGAGTCAGAACATGTGGTGTTTGGTTTTCTGTTCTTGTGTTACTTTGCTGAGAATGACGGTTTCCAGCTTCATCCATGTCCATGTAAAGGACATGAACTCATCCTTTTTTATGGCTGCATAGTATTCCATGGTGTATATGTGCCACATTTTCTTGATCCAGCCTATCATTGATGGGCATTTGGGTTGGCTCCAAGTATTTGCTATTGTGAACAATGCCACAATAAGCATACGTGTGCATGTGTGTTTATAATAGAATGATTTATAATCTTTTGGGTATATACCCAGTAATGGGATTGCTGGGTCAAATTGTATTTCTAGTTTGAGGAATTGCCACACTGTCTTCCAATATGGTTGAACTAATTTACACTCCCACCAACAGTGTAAAAGTGTTCCTATTTCTCCACATCCTCTCCAGCATCTGTTGTCTCCTGACTTTTTAATGATCACCATTCTAACTGGTGTGAGATGGTATCTCATTGTGGTTTTGATTTGCATTTCTCTAATGACCAGTGATGATGATCTTTTTTTCATATGCTTGTTGACTACATGAATGTCTCCTTTTGAGAAGTGTCTGTTCATATCCTTAGCCCATGTTTTGATGGGGTTGTTTTCTTTTCTTGTAAATTTGTTTAAGTTCTTTGTAGCTTCTGGATATTAGCCCTTTGTTGGATGGAGAGATTGCAAATGTTTTTTCCCATTCTGTTGGTTGCCAGCTCACTCTAATGATAGTTTATTTTGCCAGAAGCTCTTTAGTTTAGTTAGATACCATTTGTCTATTTTGACTTTTGTTGCCATTGCTTTTGGTGTTTTAGTCATGAAGTCTTTGCCCATGCCTATGTCCTGAATGGTATTGCCTAGATTTTTTTGAGGGCTTTTTTGTGTTTGTGTGGTTTTAGGTCTTATGTTTAAGTCTTTAATCTATTTTGAGTTAATTTTTGTATCAGGTGTAAGGAAGGGATCCAGTTTCAGCTTTCTTCATATGGCTACCTCGTTTTCCTAACATCATTTATTAATAGGGAATTCTTTCCCCATTGCTTGTTTTTGCTGGGTTTGTTAAAGATCAGATGGTTGTAGGTGTGGGATGTTATTACTGAGGTCTCTATTCTGTTTCATTGGTCTCTATTTCTGTTTTGGTACCAGTACCATGCTGTTTTTGTTACTGCAGCCTTGTAGTGTAGTTTCAAGTCAGCATGATGCCTCCAGCTTTGTTATTTGTGCTTAGGATTATCTTGGCCATGTGGGCTCTTTTTTGGTTCCATATGATCAATCATTAGAGTTAATGGGCAAGATGGAATGTATCTAGAATCTATATTAGTTTTCTATTTCTTTGTAGCAAATTAGCACAAATTTTGTGGTCTATAACAACATATGTTCATTATCTCACTGTTTCCATGGGTCAGGCATCTGAGCATGGCTTAACTGGGTCCTCCGCTCAAAGTTCCATAAGATTGCAATCAAGTTGTTGGCTGGGCCACGTTTCTTTCTGGAGTTTGAGTCCTCTTTCAAGCTTACATAGTTGTTGGAAGAATTCATTTCTTTGAAGTTTTAAGAGGAGAGTTCTTGTTTTTCTGCAGGCTGTCAGTTGGGAGTCATTCTGAGCTCCGGTTGCCACTGCTCACAGATCCTCATCACATGACTATCTCATAGGCCCTCTCATAACATGGCAGCATAGTCCTTCCAGGCCTAAGGAGTATCTCTTTCCTCAGGAGGGGCCCAGTTTCTCTTTTAAAAGCTTTTATCTGATGAAGTCACATAATCTCTCTTTTATCTCAAAATCAACTAATTTGGGAGTTTACATTTGCAAAAACCTCTTCACCTTTGCAACACAATAAAACTCAATAATGGGAGCAAAATCTCATCATATACATAGGTCCAACCCACACTCACAGGGAGGGGATTACACACTCACAGGGAGGGTGTGTACATCAGGGGGCTGGAATCTTGGGAGGCCATTGTGCAGTCCATCCCATCAGGATCGGTAAAGAGGGAGTTTTCTTTATTACTTGAGGAAGCAGATATACTTCCTGTATATCCACTGCAGCATCCTGTTCTAAATTTAAAATTCTCTATTGTACAGGTGAAAGAACTTAGGTCAAGAGAAGAAAAACAACTTGCCCAGGCATATGCAGTGTTGAATGACAAAGCTGGTGTCAGCATTCTAGTCCTTCAGTCTCCTGCTCTAGTGATAGTTGAGGTCTTGGAGCATAGAACTATTTCTTAACCTTTATTCAGGGCTATTCAGACTCTGAAATTGTAAAAATCATCCCATGTTTTAGTCTTCTTTGTGTCTTTTCCTACAACTCCCACTGTACCTCGCAGAGGCATACACAATAGGTGCTTTTAGTGTTGATTTGACTAAGAAAATCCGTAAACTAATTTTCAGGAAATTGAAGGCCAAAGTGAATTAATGCAATGTCAAACCAAACCAGTGAGGAATTCAGACACAGAAGAAAGCCTTGCAGGACTTGGATGAAATATTAATAGAGTCAGTGTCAATGGCAATAGCATCCCTTCTTCCAGAAGCAGCCCTGACCTTTAAGAGATAAGCATCACCATAGGGGCCATTCCTAAAGGGCTAGGCCACCTGCTTTTCAGCAACTGAAGTCACTTCCCAGTGATGCTCATGCTGGGGCTTGTGGAAGAACATGATGAATAGGTGAAAAGGATGTTACAAATGTCAGCTAGCAAGTGATTCTATATACCCCTACCAAATGATTCTCCTGGAAGTTTTTTGGCTTTATGACAAGATTTACTTCCTATCCAAATTAGGACATTTAAATAGACTTGAATAGACTTTGTTTCTCTTCCCATAGTTCAAGCTGATTAATATGATATATATGTGTGTATATATATATATATATATATATATATACACACACACACATACACATATATATATACACATTATATATATATATAATGAACCAGCAAATAGAATATATATATTTATAATATGTGTTATATATAATAAATATATATTCTATTTATAATATATATATTCTATATAAATATATAATATAAATACATATTCTATATAAATATATAATATAAATATATACATTTATAATATATATAATATATACAATATATTATATATGTATATTATAAATATATATATTCTATTTGCTTGTATATATTTATAATATATATCATATATTATAAATATATATATATTCTATTTGCTGGTTCATTATTTCATAGATATATATACAGTAAATATATAAAAATATAAAAAACATATCTTATTGCAACTTCATTGGGACTATATTTAATGTGAGAGTTTTCTGAAGTTTGGATATCTGTACAATTTCTTGGAAAAGAACTAAGTTCATGAGAATAATAAAATTTTGTGCTTCTTAGAAAAGAACTGCATTCATTGGAATACTCAAATTCTGAGCTTAATTCTCTAGCATATTGCCTAAAAATAGGAGGTTGTTGAAGAATAACAAAGGCTAATAAGTGGTCCATGGCATGATGGACAGATACTGGGAAGGAAAGAATAAGGCCCTTCCAAAAAAATGTAGGAATCTGAAAGGCGTTTTTGATTGGTTACTATATTAGTTGTATATTGCTATGCAATGAATTGCCCCAAAATTTAGAACAAAAACAAGGATTCTTGTTTGTTTGTTTTTTTTCAGGCAGTCAGTTGGGGATCATTCTGAGCTCTAGAGGCCACTGCTCACAGATCCTCATGACATGACTGTCTCATAGGCCCTCTCATCACATGGCAGCGTAGTCCTCCCAGGCCTAAGGAGTATCTCTCTCCTCAGGAGGGGGTGCTTAACATAGGAAATATTTATGGCCTTTCCATGGGTTAAGAATCCATATGTGGCTTCACTGAGAACTTCTGGCTCAGGGTCTCTCACAGGCTGCTGTCTAGGTATTAGCCAGGGCTGAGGTCTCTTCCAGGGGGAGGATCCTCTTCCAAGTTCACTTACGTGGCTCTTGGTAGGATTCCTTGAGGGCTGTTGGTTGTAAACATCAGTTCCTTGCCCCATGGGCATGGGACAACTCACACAGGCAACTAGTGGTGTGGTAACTGGCTTCCCTTAGAAGGGTGGTGAGGGAGAGAGAAAGGGAGGAAAAAAGGGAGAGAGAGAGAGGTTATAAAGAGAGAGATTGATTGATTGATTGTTTCAGAATGGAAACAGAGTCCTTTTGTATCTTAATCTTACTAATCTCCTGGAAGTGGCATCCCGTTACTTTTTCAGTATTCTGTTTACTATAAAGGATTCACTACGTCCTGCCCATGCTCAGGGCATCAAGGGGAGTGGGTTACACAGAACATTCATACCAGGAGGCAGGTATCACTGGAGACCATCTCAGAGGTTCTACCGTAGATAGAGAAAGAAAGAGAACATTCTATGTTGAGTGTGGACATTACTGTAGTGTTTTATCATTTGGGCAGGCATTAATCAGGCCCAGTTCTTAGCAAGGTCCAGAGTAAGGCAGGACCCAAGCTTTTATGTGAATGTGAAGGGTTTGAGCAGAGGCTTTTTTTTTTTTAAAGGAAGGTAATTTCTTATTGTTCTCATACTAGAGACAGAGGTAGCATGCTGTGGGAGTTAAGAGGTGGCTCATACTGTTTCCAGCAGAGAGATCAGGAAAGACTTCTTCGAGCCAGCACCATTTGAAATGAATTTGAAAAAAAGAGAGAATGGTAGAGACGGCAGAGCTGCGTTGGGAGGAAAGGACATTTAAAGATGGGGGGCAGTGTGAAAAGAGACCCGGAGGTGGAGAGGGCGAGAGCATGCTGTGAGGAGGCCATGCTGAAGGTCAATGCTGAAGGTCGGAGATACTGGTAAAGTGACTTGGGGTGAGTGTTTCTACCACATGCTTTCTACCATTTCTTCATGAACTTTCAAAGACACACCTGACAATGTGTCATTGTGGAAGCACAACCTGGTCATTGCATGCAGTTCAGCATCTCCACACTTGCTTCAGAGAAATGGCTTTAGAGCTAGCTCAGAGCTCCTATGTCAAAGACAAATTTCAAATACTTGTACAAAAAATTTTCAGTACATTTGTTGCTTTATGTGTTGTAGGACTATTTTTTAAAAACTTTATTGAGTTTTAGGTTTTGGGGTACATGTGAAGAACATGCAAGATTACTGCATAGGTACACACATGGCAATGTGGTTTGCTGCCTTCCTCCCCATCACCTGTATCTGGCATTTCTCCCCATGCTCTCTCTCCCCAACTCCCCACCCACTGCTGTCCCTCCCCTATTTCCCCCTGACAGACCCCGGTGTGTGATGCTTCCCTCCCTGTGTCCATGTGTTCTCACTGTTCAACATCCACCTATGAGTGAGAACATGCGGTGTTTGATTTTGTGTTCTTGTGTCAGCTTGTTGAGAATGATGGTTTCCAGGTTCATCCATGTCCCTACAAAGGACAGGAACTCATAGTTTTTTATGTCTGCTTAGTATTCCATGGTGTATATGTGCCACATTTTCCCTGTCCAGTCTATCATTGATGGGCATTTGGGTTGGTTCCACGTCTTTGCTATTGTAAACAGTGCTGCAATGAACATTCTTGCGCATGTGTCTTTATGACAGAATGATTTATAATCCTTTGGATATATACCCAGTAATGAGATTGCTGGGTCAAATGGAATTTCTATTTCTAGGTCTATTTAAGCCTGAAAAGTTGACTTCTTCAAGTCTGCTTTTCCCTAATTATTCTAGTGCTGACTATGTGGAAATATCCAAGTCTGTGAAATGTTTTTGGAGAGGCCCTAGTGCCTACATGATTTCCATCATTCTAATAAATCTGAGGTGTTAAAGGAAGAAATAGAATATTCCCTGTTGAGATTGGACATTACTGTAGTGTTTTATCATTGGGACAGGCACTGATCAGGGCCAGTTCTTTGCAAGGTCCAGAATAAGGCTTAGAGTCATGCAGCACTTAAGCCTTTATGTGAGTGTGCAGGGTTTTGAGCATAAGTTCTAGAAGGCTTCTGTCAAAATGAAAATAACCACCCCATGGTAAAGGTACTTTTATCACTTAGCTGGGAGATGGTGGGCAGTCAATGGCTGCTTGGTGTCAGGGGCTGAACCAGAATCCAGAGAAGGCAGAGCCAGCTAAGGCACCACAGTGTGAGGGGTGCATGGTTATCAGGGGACCAAGAGACAAAGGGAGGAGGATTCCAGAGGCCAGAGCAAGAATCCTACAAGGTTGGAGTTGGAGGAACCTGAGAGTTTAAGATCACAACTTTATTTTTTAGTGAAGAATCTCAATGGAAAACTGAAATGGTAACATATGGCATGATAGCTCACTGATGGAGGTGAAGCTAGAATTTAGGGCCCCCAAAATAAAATTTAGTAGCCAGCCACATTGTGCCAGCAACAGAATCAAGAATACTGCATAAGTCTATGTGACCTCCCAAGATCCTTCCCTTCAGAGTCGGCCTCTTTCTGCCCTAAGCCCTTTGTTCCACGCCTCTTCTTAGCTGCTACTGACTTACCTCACATTAAAGTGATGGGCATATGAATCTTTTTGCCCCCTACATAAGTGAGCACCTATCATTTGTGATTCAATGTACAATCTCATTCCTTCTGGTAGTAGTGCCCTAAATTTCCCCTAGGAAACCCACTCTGCTCCCTCATTTTTGTGGTTGGGTAGAATTGACCTCATCACCAGATTCAGGGGCATGTGCTGATTACCCTGCCCTCTGCCACTGTTTCAGAGAGGGGCACACAACTCAAGCAGACTCTCTATTGAGATATATTCTGGGACTTCTAGAAAGGAAGGCTTTCTCTTGTTTACCTGGCTTTGGTTATGAAAGGCTTAGAGCTGTTTCAGTCATTTGCTACCAGGAAGGGGACCATCCTGAGGCTGAGGATAACACATAAAGAAGGCTGAGCTGAGGCAAGCAAAGAAACTAAGCTTGGATGTTTTTAATTTGAGTTTCTTGAGCAGCTGAAGCCAGTTTCAATCCTCGGAGTGTTTGGCTACTTGAGCCAATAACCTAGAGTGATCCTGTTAAAACACAAGTCAGAAAATGGTACCTATCTGCTCAAAACTCTGCAATAGCTGCTTATAAGACTAAGACTAAGGAAAACCAACATCCTTATAATAACTTGCAAGGCTTCCCATGCTCTAGCCTGCAGTTATTTTCCTTCACCCAACCTGCTCATTCCACTCTGGCCATGCAGTGGAGTCTTGGTGTTTTTACAACAAATAAGAAATGCTCCTGCCTTGGGTCATTTATCTTGCTATTTCTTTTGCCTGGAAGTCTTTTCCTTCAGATAGCTGTACCTCCTTCAGCTCTCTCTCCTTCTTCAAGTATGTGTTCAATGTCACTTCTCAGTGACATTAAATGGCCAGGCTATTTAATTTCGCAACCCCACTCTCCTTGCCCAGACTCCTGATTCTCTTTGCCCTCACCCCGCCTTTTGTTTTCTTTCTTTCTTTTCAATATAACACATACACCTTTAACATACTACATATTTTATTTATTTATTGCCTTTAATGTTTAATGGCTGTCTCCCTCTTCTTGATTATAATTTTAAAGGACAGGAAGTTTTGTCTGTTTGTTTACTTGTGTTTTCCAAGTGCCTAGAACAAGGCCTGGTATAAAATGATTTGTTGAAGGAATGAATAATTGGGACTCATGGCTAAGAGACTATATCAGAAACAGTAGTGTGTATATATATATATATATATATCTCCTCTATATAGCCTAAGATATATATATATATATATATATCTCCTAATATATATGTTATATCATATAAACATATATGATATATGTTATATCATATATATATCCAATGCCTCAATGAATCTATTTCTATATTCCCACATATATGTGTATACACACACACACACACAAACACATATAGATTGGAATATAGAAAGAGATTTATTTTGAGGTATTAGTTCCCAAGATTATAGAGGCTGGAGGCTCAGAAACCCAGGGTGTAGTTCCAGTCCAAACTGGAAGGGCTGAGAATTAGGGGAGCCAATGGTGTGAGTCCCAGCCTGCGTCTGAAGGTCTTAGAACCAGAAACACCCATGTTTAAGGGAAGCAGAAGACAGATGGGCCCAGCTCAAGCAGAGCAAGTAAATTCACCCTTCCTCTGCCTTATTTTTTTCTATTCATGCCCTCAATGGATTGCATGATGTCCATTTGCATTGTTGAGGGTGATCTTCTTTGCTCTGTATACCAATTCAAATGCCCATTTCTTCTGGAAACACCCTCATGGACACACCCAGAAATAATATTTTACCTGCTGTCTGGGCATCATCCTTTAGCCCAGTTAAGTTGACCCATAAAATTAACTATCACAGAGACAATGGAAGGTAAGAACATCATGTAGAACTGCTAATGGCCATTCTTTGACCCCATTGGTCTAAAGTAGACTTCACAGATGCTAAAAGGGCTGCTCCTTACTTAGATCTGAGTCTGCTTCCCTATTGAACCGAATAATTCATATCTATCTCTGGGAATATTCCAAGTATTGCTAACCTCAGCCGATTGAGATTCCCAGAGAGAAAGCAAAAATTTTTTTCTGATCCTATCTAAGGAAAATTTTATTTCCTTTCTCTTTTCACGATTTTAAAAGTAGGGTTTTCTATTCCTTCCAAAAACAACCCCTACCAAACACCCCAGGGCTGTTACTGACTCTCGTGGCTCCAAGAAAATAATCACAGTTGCCCAAATTGCACATTTCTCAATTTTGGGCTTATTAGTTTTAAAGACCACAGGTGGGAGGTTGGAAATTGAGAGCAGATTGTGTTGTCTCAATCAGTTCCTTTTCTGAGTCTATCTCTTTCACAAAAGGGTAAAGGAAAACAAAACCCTTCAGGCTGCCAATTCCTCTTGAGGACATTCCTGCCAAAAAATTTACACACATACACATCTTTCAATAGTAAAATAATTTATAGGCAAATGATTAGAGAAGGAAATTAGCTAAGGAAATATATTTGTGAACATGGTTCTGCTAGAGATACAGCTGATTTACTTTATTACATAGTCTAGTTAACATCTCCATAGATTAAGATACAGGCTCAGCTACTACAACAAAGCCACACTAACAGTGGCTCAAAGACATAGAACTTTACTCCCATCTCTGAGCATGGTAGGTTGAGAGTCCACTGTGTTGGGGAGAATCCTTCCACCTTGTGGTCTTACCATCCTCCGTGTATGGCTTTCATCTTACAATCTAGATGGTTCTTCACCCTACACTAAGAATTTTCATAGCATCTTTGACTAAATTTTCCCAAAGAATCCTCTTAACAATCATTTTTGATACATTATTACAGCCTCTGTGTTATAGATGAGGACATGAAGGCCCTATGAGATTTAGTGACAAGACTGGTTGAAAAGAGGTGCAGACACTGATTTGAGTCTGGGGCCTCTTGCTCAGTGTAGACAATGGTTTAGCTGCATTAACCAGACTGACTCTGGCTTTTACTGTGGCTATGAATAAGTTGTTAGGAAAACATTGACCCTAGCAGTAGCTATATCTGGCTTAGTCTGATAATTTGACGTTTAAAAGGGAAGATAAAAATATTCCCCAAGTGAGCTAATCATCTCATATTTACTCAGCTGCTGCAGAAAGCAGGCTTGGTGAACTCTTAAAATGGTTCACTTTAGTCTTTTGAATCACCTCTCTGGGCACCCGAAAATCTTCCTAGTAGATACTTACAAGAATTAAATTCTGACTTCCTTTCACTTTCTATATAAAAGGTCTTTTGTTCCCTATTTTGAGTATTCCCTTTGGTACATTGTTTTTGGCATCTTCAGCTAACTTCTGGACTGGCTTAGCCGATAATACTTGACTGTATGCCCCAAGAAGGAAAAAGTCATGTTTGTCTCGCTCATTGCTGTGCCCCTACCTAGCCCATAATCTGGCACAGAGCATTCATCCCAAAACCATTTGTTGAAGAAATTAATTCACAAAAATTGAGTGGGGAATGACAAGTAAGATCTTTATAATATAGACAGAGTTGAAAGAGAATATTGAGAATCAGAGATGCAATGCGGGGTAGTGGAAAGAAAATAGAATGATATTAAAAAAAAAACCTGAGGCTGGATGTGGTGGCTCATGCTTGTAATCCCAGGACTTTGGGAGGCCAAGGCGGGTGAATCATGAAGTCAAGAGATTGAGACCATCCTGGCCAACATGGTGAAACCCTGTCTCTACTGAAAATACAAAAATTAGCTGGTCACAGTGGCACATGCCTGTAATCCCAGCTACTTGGAAGGCTGAGGCAGCAGAATCGGTTGAACCCCGGGGGCGGAGGTTGCAAGTGAGCCAACGTCACTCCACTTCACTCCAGCCTGGCAACAGAGAGAGACTCCATCTCAAAAACAAAACAAAACAAAACAAACAGAACAGAACAAAACAAAACAAAAATAAAAAAAAAAAAACACCTTGAATGCCCATCTTGGCTTGTGATTCTCTGGCTGAAGGGTCTTGGGAAAACTGTTTGACTACCTTGAGAATCATTTTCCTCATTTGAAAAATGGGCCAGTGATAGAGTAGAATCATAGACTTGCTGCGAGGGTCCGATAATGCATGTAAAAGCACTTTGCATACTTTGGGCACTTTATATACCTCTGGTGCAGAAATTGAGGAAAGAAAATAGTTATTTTATTGTGAGTTGAGGGAGAATCTTTGGATTTGGAAACTAACCAAGTAGATAACCTTTCCTTAATCACTAAGTTCTAATTTGTTGTAACATCTTGAGGTCTGATATGGCACATTCACCAGTTGATGTCAAGGTAAAGAACGTGCACCTGAAAACTTTCCCTTGGTTTGTTAGGGTGGCCACAGTGTCTCCTCTGTTGATGACTGGAATTGTTGGGGGCAATGGTGGGAGGGGGTAAGGCCACAGTATGCTCTTGATTTCCCGATTGAAGAAGCCTGGCTGAGATGGCTCTCTGCCTGGAGAAACCCCAAACAAGTGAACTCTGAGGAACCCAGGAACGTGCTGGCTCTAAATTCATGAGCGCAAGTAAATGGGCATGTGAAGCAAGCACTGAATTGGGGTCTGCAGCCCCGCAGGACTGCTGGTTCCTGGAAAATGTGAAATCGATGCAGCTGAGGTAGCTAGTTGGGTTTCTCTGAGCTAGGGGATAATCTCCTTTAAGAAGATATTTAACTCTTGGGAAACAGGTGGCCATAGGACACCTGAGTTCATAAAAGACAACTGGGACCTTTCCTTATGTCTTATAAAGAGTTTCTGGAACTGTCTGGGGAGAAGGGATCCTAGAAAAAGAGGAAGGTCATGAATCCTATTTCTGAAATCTTACTTGAATCCCTAGGAGGTAATTTTCAAGGTCTGAAGACTAAATAGGCAGACAGAAAAGGCTCCAGTGACTTGGAAAGGGCAGAGGACATGATGGATGGTTCTGGGGCTTTCTGTAATCTTGGACTTCTGTGGCACAGGGATAGAAATGGGCTGCAGTGGAGTTCAGCAGAGGAGATGCAAGCTTTAGAGTCTAAGATGCCTAAATTCAAATATAGACTTTACCACTAGCAGCACAATCTTAGGCATCTCTGATGCTCAGTTTTCTCATTTGTAAAATGAGGGTAAATGTTAGCTTTTGATTGAGTACCGACTATGTGTTGGGGTCTGTACTAGGCTCTTTACTCACATATCAGATTTAATTGAAAGTGTCAACCTCATATAGTGGCTGTGAGGATTTAATACTATCATGTATGTAAAGTACCTATTCCAGGCATTCAATAAATGTTTAATAAATGTTTGCTATAGTCATCACCATTATTTGCTACTATGAAATTTTAGATTTCAGGCTTGGTGCCATTGGAAACTGTGGTTACACTTGAAACTGATGTTTTCATATGAACAGTTTCTGGTCTTCTTATAATCTTTTTTATATTTGAGACATATCCTTGAGAATTTATTGGAGCTCAGTTCTCTCTGGTTCTCCAGTCATGTCTCATTAGCCAGAGCCTACTTCTTTCTGAAGGGTTAAGAGGCATCCTGGCCAGGGGAAAATATGATTCTAATATGTCTGACATGCCACAACAGGCCCAGATCACCACCCAGAGACTCACCCATCAAGAGAGAGAGGGAATAAAGGATTGAACTGGGTTTGCTTTAGGTCAAGATGCCTAAAAGATTCTTTAGTGTTCTGAACAGTTGATAGCCTTTACCTCAGATAGTATTATGAGTTGAATTATGTTCCTGCAAAAATTCTTATGTTAAGGTCCTAATTTCCAGTACTTCAGAATATGACCTTGTTTGGAGGTAAAGCCTTTACAGAGGTAATCAAGTTAAGATAAGGTAATTAAGGTGAGCCATAAATGCCATATGACTGATGTCTTTATAAAAAGAGAAACTTGGGGACTGACACACATACAGAGAAACACCATGTGGACATGAAGATGGCTGTCTATAAGCCAAGGAGAAGACCTGAACCAGATTCTTTCCTCACAGCCCTCAGAAAGAACCAATTCTCCCACACCTTGCTTTCAGACGTTCAGCCTGCAGAACTGTGAGACGATACATTTCTCTTGTTTAAGCACCCAGCGTGTGGTACTTTGTGATGGCAGCCGTAACAAACTAATAAAGATAACAACACTTTGGCTACGTTCAGGCCATAGGTGTTATCCTTACAGGGCTGGTGTGGTTTGAGACAGGTGATGGGTAGAAATGGCCAACCATTCCTGGAATTCAAGTTCTAAATCTGGATTTCACTTCCTCTCTTAGGATAAACATGAATTCCAGAAAGTGTTTGCAAGGCTTACTTCCTTTAGCAGGGGAGAATGTTGACTTGTATTAAAGTTAGTAAATAAGGGAAATAATAAGTGTTTTCAAGGAAGAGGAATTCACCAAAATAGATGCATTGTGTAAAATTGCCAGCCTGAGACATTGATACTGTTTTTTACAAATCTATTTATTTTTTAAATTAACAGATAAAATTGTATGTATTTATTTCATACAACATGATATTTTGAAGGATATAAACATTGTAGAAGGGTTAAATATAGCAATTAGCATATGTATTCCTTTACATGGTTATCATTTTGTGGTGAGAACACTTACTATCTACTTTTTTAGCATTTCTCGGGAATAAAATATATTATCATTAATTATAATCACAATGCTGAACAATAGATCTCTTGAAATTATTCCTCCTGTCTAACTGAAGGGTTGTATCCTTTGACCCATATCTCTTCAACCAACCTCCCTTATTGAAGAGGAAAAATTAATGAAAATAAAATTAATGCAAGAAAGAGAAGCAGAAATTAAACTTTTATAAGTAAACTTCCCTGAGTCCTTCCCCCTTCCATGGAATTGTATCCTGCTTTGCAAGTTTTATAAGTTTATACATTCTTGTATTCTTGTTCTCTATAGCTGATAACTGTAAGTTTCTGTAACACAGTGAAGGTAATAAGAAATGTCCAGGCAGGCACGACTCTGGCCTTCTGGGCACTGTAGCAGAAGCCAATAGATAAGGCCTGTGCTAGAATCCTTAAGCTCTACAGATAGCGAACATCTGGGTTGTATAGCAACAGTCACTTGTAAGGCTAAGTTAGGTGCCTGTCATTGTTTATGAATTGCCTTTGTTCTACACCTGTAAACTTGTTTTAGTGCCACTGTGTACTTCATGTATAAAAGTCAAGCTCTGTCTCTGTTAGGCGCTCAGCCATTTCGTTTCTGAGCTGGGCCGGTGTACACCTAAAACAAACTCCTTCTGCAACCTCGACTGTCTTTCCAGTCTCTGAAATTCTGCAACACTGTAATTGCTCCAGTCTCTGGTAACCACCTTTCTACTCTCTATTTATATAAGATTAACTTTTCTAGATTCCACATACAAGTGAAATCACATGGTGTTTGTTTTTCTGGGCCTGGCTTATTTTGCTTAATACAGTGTCTTCTAGGTTTATCCAGATTATAAAAGATGAAAGGATTTCCTACATTTGTATGGCTCAATAGTATTCCATGGTGTGTATGTACCACATTTTCCTTATCCATTTATTCATGGATGGACCCTTAATTTGATTCTGTACCTTGGCTATTGTGAATAATATTGCAATAAACATGAGAGTGTAGTTATCTTTTCAATATATAATTTTATTTCCTTTGTATAAATACCCAGTAGTGAGGTTGCTGAATAACATATTATTTCTATTTTTAATTTCTTTGAGGAATGTTCATAGTGTTTTCCATAATGACTGTACTAAATTACTTTCCCACCAATGGTATGCAAGGGTTCTCTTTTCTCCACATCTTTCCCAACATTTACTATTGTTTATCTTTTTGATAATAGCCATTCTGACAGAAGCAATATGTTATCTCATTACAATTTTGATTTGCATTTGATGCTTAACAATGTAGAGCATTTTTTCATCTATCTGTTAGCCATTTTTATGTCTTCTTTTGAGAAATGTCTATTGAGATTATTCCCCCTTTTTAAATTGTGTTATTTATTTTCTCTGCTATTGAGCTGAGTTTGTTATATATTCTAGGTATTAACTCTTTTCAGATGTATAGTTTAAAAATATTTTCTCCCATCTGATAGGTCATTTCTTCACTCTGTTGATTGTGTCTTTTGCTGTGCTTCAGAAGACTTTTGGTTTGATGTAATCCCATTTGTCTATTTTTGCTTTCATTGCCTATGTTTTTGAGATTATATTAAAACAATCACTGCCCATACCAACATCTTAGAGCTTTACTCCTATATTTTGTTCTGGTAGTTTATACTGTTTCAGGTCTTTAAGTTTTTATATCATTTTGAGTTGATTTTTGATTATGGTGTGAGATAAAAGTCTAATTTTGATTGTTTTTCACATCAATATCCAGTTTTCCCAAAAGCATTTATTTTATTTATTTATTTCAGAGACAAAAGATTTTATTACATGGGCCAACAAATAAAATAAGCAAGAGCACAGCAGTTTTCCTTGTTCCCAAGTCTCATGGGAGCGAAGCAGGTGGACTCGGATGGATGTGTGCCCAAGCAGTGGGTCCTCTCCTCTTAAAGGAGAGAATCTCTGAGTTTAGGGAATGCAAATGTCTTAAAAAGAGTAGTAGGCATACTTACTCTTTGTCCCAGAGGAGACACTAACATCCTTGGAGAGACAGTCCAAAACAAAGGAAAGTCTGTGCCACTGCTTGCAAGATGTGGAGAAATGTGAGGAACCCATGAAAAAATATTGGGCAACACTTTCCTTATATTAGACATGTGAGTCTGTATGTACCTGGGCTACTGGATAAAATATTTTATCAAAACTGGTCAGAGAATTCAGACAAAAGTTTAATTCAGTCAAACAGCTGTATGTAATAAATAAATTAATATTTTTGGTATGGCTGCCACTGATTCTGAAGTCCAACTGCTCAAAAAAAGTCTTAATGCTCCAGCCCAATCAAAGCTCAATTAAATTGTAATCTGTGGCATCAGTATTTTGAATACCAGCATCAGTATTTTAAAAGCTTTCCTGGTTACTATAGGAATAATAAAATAATTTTAATTTTTATTTGTTTACTTTTTTAACTTTTAGTTTAGGTTCAGGGGTGTATGTGTAGGTTCTTCTATAGGTAAAATGTGTATCATGGTGATTTGGTGTACGAATTATTTCATCACTCAGTTAATAAGCATAGTACCTGATTGGTAGCTTCTTGATTCTCACCCTCCTCTAGCCTTCCATGCTGAAGTAAGTCCTAGTGTCTGTTGTTTCTTTCTTTGTGTCCATGTTTACCCAAAGTTTACCTTGCACTTATAAGTGAGAATATGAGGTATTTGGTTTTCTGTTTCTGTGTTAGTGTGCTTAAGATAATGACCAATAGCTCCATCCATGTTGCTGCAAAGGACACAATCTCATTCTTTTTTATGGCTTCACAGTATTCCATTGCATATATGTGCCACATTTTAAAGATCCAGTCTACTGTCACTGAGCATTTAGGTTGATTCCATATATTTGCTATTGTGAATAGCATCATGGTGAACATATGTGTGCATGTGTCTTTATGGTAGAACAGTTTGTATACTTTTGGGCATATACCCAATAATGGGATTGCTGAGTCAAATGGTAATTCTGTTTTAAGTTCTTTGAGAAAACACCAATCTGCTTTCTACAGTGGCTGAACTAATTTTTATTCCCATCAGCAGTGTATAAGTGTTCCCTTTTCTCCACAACCTTGACAGCATCTGCTATTTTTTGACTTTTATAATAGCCATTCTGGGGGAAGGACTCCATGTTTAATAAATGGTGTTGGAAAAACTGGCTAGCAATGTGCAGAAGGCTGAAACTGGACCTCTACCTGTCACCTTACACTAAAATTAACTCCAGGTGGGTTAAATATTTAAATATAAAACCTAACACCATAAAAACACTAGAAGAAAGCATAGGCAAAACCATCCAGGACATAGGCATAGACAAGGACTTCATGACTAAAACACCAAAAGCAATGGCAATAAAAGCCAAGATAGATAAATGGGATCTAATTAAAATTCAGAGCTTCTGTACAGCAAAAGAAACCATCATTAGAGCGAATTGGCAACCAACAGAATGTAAAAAAATTTTTGCCATCTACCCATCTGACAAAGGGCTAATAACCAGAATCTACAAAGAAGTAAAACAGATATACAAGAAAAAATCAACCCCATTCAAAAGTAGGTGAAGGATATGAACAGACACTTTTCAAAAGAAGACATATACGAGGCCAAGAAACATATGAAAAAAATGCTCATCATCACTGGTCATTAGAGAAATGCAAATCAAAGCCACATTGAGCTACCATCTCGTGCCAGTTAGAATGGTGATCATTAAAAAATCTGGAGACAACAGATGCTGGAGAGGATGTGGAGAAATAGGAGCACTTTTACACTGTTGGTGGGAGTGTAAATTAGTTCAACCACTGTGGAAGACAGTGTGGCGATTTCTCAAGGATCTAGAAATAGAAACTACATTTGACTCAGCAATCCCGTTACTGGGCATATATCCAAAGAATTATAAATAATTCTACCATAAAGACACATACACACATATGTTCATTGCAGCCCTGTGTACAATAGCAAAGACCTGGAACCAACCCAAATGCCCATCAATGATAGACTGGACAGGGAAAATGTGGCACATATACACCATGGAATACTATGCAGCCATAAAAAACAATGAGTTCATGTCCTTTGTAGGGACTTGGATGATTCTGGAAACCATCACTCTCAGCAAACTGACACAAGAACAGAAAGCCAAACACCACATATTCTCACTCTTAGGTGGGTGTTGAACAATGAGAACACATGGACGCAGGGAGAGGAGCATCACACCCTGGGGGCAGTTGGGTGGGGGTAGGGGAGACAGTGGGGGGGGAGGGAGGGGAGGGTGGGGAGGAATAACATGGGGAGAAATGCCAGATATAGAATGCACTTAAAGTTAAATAAAAAAAAAAAGTGGTTAAAAAAGTAACAATAGCCATTCTGACTGGTGTGAGATGGTTTCTCATGGTATTGATTTGGATTTCTCAAATAATTAGTGATGTTGAGCATTTTTCATATGCTTTCTGGCCACGTGTATTTCTTCTTTTGAAAAGTGTTTATATCCTTTGCCTACTTGTTAAGGTTTTTTTTTTTTCTCGTAAATTTGTTTAAGTTCCTTATAAATTCTGGATATTAGACCTCTGTTAGATATGTAGTTTGAAAATTTTTCTCCCATTCTATAGGTTGTCTATTTATTGACAGTTTCTTTTGTTGTGCAGAAGCTGTCATTTAATCAAGTCCCATCTGTCAATTTTTGTTTTCATTGCAATTGTTTTTGGTATCTTCATCATGAAGTCTTTGCCTTGTCCTATGTCTAGAGTGCTATTCCTATGTTATCTTTCAAGATTTTTATTGTTTTCAGTTCTACATTTAAGTCTTTAATCCATCTTGAGTTTATTTTTGTACGTGGTGTAACGAAAGGGTCTAGTTTTGATCTTCTGCTTATGGCTAGCTTGTTATCCTGGTACCATTTATTAAATGAGTCGTTTCCTCATTGCTTTGTTTTTGTCAGCTTTGTCAAAGGTCAGATGGTTAGAGGTGTGTGGCATTATTTCTGTGCTCTCTATTCTGTTCCATTGGTCTGTGTTGTCTGTTTTTATCCCAGTACAATTTGTTTTGATTGCTGCAGGCTTGCAGTATAGTTTGAAGTCAGGTAATGTGATGGCTCCAGGATTGTTCTTTTTGCTTAGGATTGCCTTGGCTATTTGGAATCTTTTTTGGTCCCATATAAATTTTAAAATTGTTTTTCATATTCTCTTAAGAATGTCATTGGTAGTTTGATAGAAATAGCATTGAATCTGTAGATTACTTTGCACAGCATAGCCATTTTAACAGTATTAATTCTTTCAATCCACGAGCATGAAATGTTTTTTCATTTGTTTGTGTCATCTCTGATTTCTTTGAGCAGTGTTTTGTAATTTTCATTGTAGAAGTCTTTCACCTCCTTAGTTAGCTGTATTTCTAGGTATTTTATTCTTTTTGTGGCATTTTAAATGGGACGGCATTCTTGATTTGGCTCTTAGCTTGGATCTTGTTAGTGTATAGAAATGCTACTAATTTTTGTACATTGATTTTGGATTATAAAACTTTGCTGAAGTTGCTTATCAGATTGAGGAGCTTTTGGGCAGAGATTATGGAATTTTCTAGATATAAAATCATATAGTCTAAAAACAGGGATAGTTTGACTTTTTCTTTTCCTATTCGGATGACTTTTATTTCTTTCTTTGTCTGATTGCTTTGGCGAGGTCTTCCAGTACCAGGTTGAATAGGAGTGGTAAAAGAGGGCCTCTTTGCCTTGCTCCGTTTTTCAAGGGAAATGCTTCCAGCTTTTGCCTATCGAGTGTTGGCTGAGGAGTTTTCATAGATGGCTCTTACTATTTTGAGATACATTCTTGGATGACTCATTTGTCGAGGGATTTTTAACATAAAGCGATGTTGAATTTTACTGGAAGCCTGTTCTGCGTCTATCGTGATGATCATGTGATTTTTGTTTTTAGTTCTGTTTATGTTATGTGGTGAATCACATTTATTGAACCAACTTTGCACCCCAGGGATAAAGCCTACTTGATCATGGTGATTAGCTTTTTGATGCACTGCTGGATTTGGTTTGCAAGTATTTTGTTGAGGATTTCTGTGTCTATGTTCATCAAAGATATTGGCCTGAAATTTTCTTTTTTTGTCCAACAGAATTTATTGAAGAGAATGTCCTTTCGCAAGTGTGTGTTCTTGGAACCTCTGTCAAAACACTGTTGGCTGTAAATGCATGGATTTATTTCTGGGCTCTCTATTCTGTTCTACTTGTTCTAGGTGTCTATTTTTATGACAGAAACTTGCTGTTTTAGTTACTATAGTCTTGTAATGTATATAATATATTTTGAAGTCAGATAGTGTGATGCCTCCAACTTTGTTTTTTTCTCTCAAGGTTATTTTGGCTCTTGGGGTCTTTTGTCATTCCATATAAATTTTACATTTTTCCCCCTATTTCTGTGAAGAGTGTCATTGGTATTTTGATAGGGATTATTTTGAAACTAGATTGCTTTAGGTAGCATTGACATTTTAACAATATTAAATTCTTCCAATCTATAGACACAGGATATCTTTCCACTTATTTGTGTTTTTTTGAATTTATTTCATCAATGTTTTATTGTTTTCAGTGCACAGATCTTTTACCTTCTTGGTTAAGTTGATTCATAAGTATATATTTTTTGGTAGCTATTGTAAGTGGGATTTTTTTTAAATTTCTTTTTTCAGGTAGTTCACTGTTGGTATGCAAAAAATTCCTGATTTTTGGATGAGCATTTTTTTTAATGTTACTAAATTTGTTTATTAGTTTTAAGAGTTATTTTTGTTTTCTCTATATCAGATTATGTCATTTGCAAATTTAATTTATTCCTTTCCAATATGGATGCCTTTTATTTTTTCTCTTGCCTAATTGCTCTGGCTAAGACTTCCAGTGCTATGTTGGATAGGAGCAGCAAGAGTGAGCATCTTTGTCTGATTCTAAATCTTAGATAAAATGTTGTGAGACCTGAAGGACATTATGCTTAGTGAAATAAGCCAGACATAGAAAGACAGATATTGTGTGATCTCACTTACATGTAGAATCTAAAAAAGTTGAACTGATAGAAACAGAAAGTAGGATGGTGGTTACCAGGGATGTGGGGAGGGGGTGGGGTTGAATAAATATGGGACAAAGGGCAAAATTTCAAATAGGGATCTGCAGCTCTTTCATAATCTGAAATAGAGATGATTTGTCAAAGTTCAATGCAGTAACACATATTAGATAGAAGGAATAAATTCAAGAGATCTATTGCACAGCATGGTGATTGTTGTTGATGGTAATGTATTCTTGAAAATTGCTAAGAGAGTAGATTTTGTGTTTTCACCACACACACAAAATGATAAATATGTTGTTGATGCATATATTAATTAGGTTAATTTAGCCATTCCATAATATGTACACATTTCAAAATATTATCATAATATGTCTATGTCATAAATACAGATAATTTTTATGTGTCAGTTAAAAAATAGGCTGGACATCATGGCTAGTGCCTATAATTCCAGCATTTTGGGAGGCTGAGGTGGGACGATTACTTGAAGCCAGGAGTTCAAGACCAGCCTGGACAACATAGTGAGATCCTGTCTCTGAAAAAATAAATTAGCTGGGAGATACTCAGGAGGCTGAGGCAGAAGGATTGCTTGAATTCAGAGGTCTGAGGCTGCAGTTAGCTATGATAGTGATATTTCACTCTAGCCTGGTCAATAGAGAGAGAGACACTGTCTGTAAATGGATAAGTAATAAATAAATAATTAAAAAATTAAACAAGGAAAAAATCAGACTGTAAGTACATATTAAAAAAGTCTATATGAAAAAATGGTACTAGTTTTCAAGTGGGAGATACAAGTAGAGAATTCTTTTCTTCCTGCTGAGGACATCCTCTTGGTAGCAAGCAGGATATGTGTCCAGGAGAAGAACATGACCGCCGAATATGGCAACCAAGGCAGCATCAAACTCCACAAAGGCAGGGACTGCTGTGCTGATATAAATGCTGTAGCATGAAAGACCAAGCCTTAGGGGTTTATCACGGAAAAAGTGATTGATGGCATTGGACCTGTAGGAGGACAGTGAAAAAATAGGTCACGTATTTACAATACTTCTGCTAAGCATCCCACCAACTGCGCCAGCTGCTAACAGGACACAGACTTTCAAAGATAGAACTAAAGAATATACCTCAGTATGGCTTGTTTTACTGTGTAAATTAAATGACATCTAGAAATTATTTATTATTTATAGAAATTGTTATTATTTGACAAAAGTGTGGGGAAAAAAGTGATATGAGAGAAAAATATTCTAGTTGTTACTTTATCTTAACTAAAAATAATATGTATTGTTTGGCCAAGAGTACAAGCTTTGGAATTAAATTAAAATCCTAGTTTTACGCATTCATTATGTGGCTTGAACAGGCTGTTTAACTGCTTTGAGTTTCATCATCTGCAAATGGGGATCACAGATTTTTCATGATCTGAAATAGAGATAATTTGTCAAAGTTCAGTGTAATAACACATATTCTATGTGCTGACACTTAGAACACCTATACTAATGTTAACTAATAATACCGCTGATTATTTCTCCAGGCCTATAATAAACTTTCTTTCATGAAAGAAGAACAGCTATGGCCTTTGTCCATGGAATGATGCTGTGATGAGTCAGGGATTCTTCTATCAAAGGATTTCACAGGAGATTTTCCCCAGTGTTTGATTCTCTGGGCCCCATTTTTTTTTCCCTACGAATTTATCTGCTTTCTTTTATGTTTACTGTATACTAGAGAATCTGAAAACTCACTAGGATTAGGGAGACACATTCCTCACCATTCATTTTTTTTTAATAAAATTACTGGATTATGGTGCTCGTCTAGACTGAAGCTACTTCAATTTCTGATCATCTATGATGCAGTTTTGCAGAATAATTTGCCTTAACTAGAAAGCATATGTTCATTTATTAAATGAATCATTCTACATTAAAATAACTTCTACAGATTGGCATCTTATGAAAACTGGTTTGTATTACAGTGGGTTAAAGTTTCTCAAAATTAAAAAAAATATGTTTAGAGAGCTGATAATATGCTTTAGTCTTTTTGTTGGAAGAAGTCAGGGGATAGATAAATGAAGTAATACATTCCAAAATCTATTTCTTAAAAAGTTTTATTTTTAATTGACACATAATAATTATAGATATTTATGGGGTATAGTGTGATGTTTTGATGCATGAGTATATTGTGGAATGATAGCATATTCATTGCCCCAAATATTTATCATTTCTCTGTGTTGAGAACATTTAAAATCCTCTCAAAATAGCTGAAAAAGAGGATTTTAATTGTTCTCGTAAAATGCTTTTAAAGTTGTTTTGATTCTTGTGCCACCTACTAGAAAGGAGAGATATTGAAAAACACTGCCACTGTAGGTTCCTGCAGTTGTAGGTACAGATATTAACCATTTTTACCAAAGAAAAAAGAGCCTATACAGAGAAAGAAAGTTAAACCTGTGATAGGTAAGAAATGAAAGGAAATAATAAGAAAATTTGAAGGGAAAATTTTATATCACAAAAGCAGCATTTTTGATAGTTCTAGGAGCTGGTGAAGTCCAAAGCGGGGCTGTTGAGGAATCTTTATTATTTTCATTATGGTTTAAATCCTCATGTGCTGGTATAGAAACTGCTAAGCTTCTGAAAGTGATCCCACTCGTAGCTTCTTACCTGTCTGGCTCTGACCAATAGCTTTAGGGTGTCGGTGGGCAGTTTAAGAAGTCACCTGCAAACTGGGTATTGTGACTCAAGCCTGTAATCCCAGTAACTCAGGAGGCTGAGGTGGGAAGACAGCTTGAGGCCAGGTGTTCAAGGCTGCAGTGAGCCATGATTGCGGCACTGTACTCCAGCCTGGGAAACAGAAGGGACCCTGACTCTTAAAAAAGAAGTCAAGCGTAGATAAGAAAACAGTATGTCCACTTGAGGAATCATTGGATGTCTTATCTTTGTTAACGTCAGTAACTTCAGATAGAACTGATTTTCTCTAATTAAGCCAAAATCACGATATCACTTTGGTGTGTGAGGCGTAATGCAAACTAGGCTGTCTGTTATAATATATTGACATCTCTGGTTCTTTGCTTGATATGTAGATACCCATAACTAAGTTGCCCTTTGGACAGAATAAATGGCAATTTTGCTTTAAGTCAAACTTTATGCAAGAGATTTGTAATATAAATGAGTAAGATTTGATCTTTTCCTTCAGATAATTTTAAATCTAGTGGTAAGCAGAGCAAGAAGGTATGTAGGGGCCAGGCCCAGTTGCTCACACCTGTAATCCCAGCACTTTGGGAGGCTGGCGCAGGCATATCACCTGAGGTCAGGAGTTCGAAACTGCCTGGCCAGCATGGTGAAATGCTGTCTCTAATGAAAAAAAAAAAAGAAAAGAAAAGAAAAAAAGAAGATATGTAAGAATACCCAGGCCTGCTTTAATCATGGTGAGATAATGGCATGAACATTGTAAGTCATCCTAATTAGTGGCATGTTCTCAGTTAACTCTGAAATTAAGTCACCCAGAGATTTATAAAATTATTTAATCTATGATAAAATGTTTTTTTCTTTCAGTATTTTAAGACATTTCTCCACTGTCCTTTCACTTGCATTGTTTCTGACAAGAAGTCTACTTTCATTCTTACTTTTGTTCTGCTATTCATAATGTATCTTTTTTTGGATACACTTAAGATTTTCCCTTTATTCTTGTTTTCTAGCAGTTTTATTATGATATATCTTGGTGTGGTTTTTCCACGTTGCTTGTGCTTGGAGTTTCTTATGATTCTTGAATTGGTGGGTTTATGTAATAGTTTTCATAAAATTAACTAATTTTAATCATTTTGTTTGTATTTTCTTTCTTTTTTTAAATTATACCATAAGTTCTGGGGTACATGTGCAGATTGTGCAGAATTGTTACATAGGTATACACATGCCATGGTGGTTTGCTGCATCCATCCCCCCATCATCTACGTTAGGAATTTCTCTTAATGTTATCCCTCCCCAACCCCACCAACCCTGCTATTCCTCCCCTAGGTGCCCCACCCCCCAACAGTCCTTGGTGTGTGATGCTCCCCTCCTTGTGTCCACGTGTTTTTTTAATCATTATTTAAAAAAATATTTTTCAATATCAACTCTGTTGCTCTTCTCCTTCAGTGATTCCAATTACACATACACACAGTTGCATGAAGGTTCCACAGCTCATTGATGCCCTGTTCATTTATCTTTTTGATTTTTTTCTCATTTTGCATAGCTTTTTTTTCCTGTCTTAATGTTTACTAATTATTTATTTTACACTACAGCTAATCTATAGTAAATCCCATTTTTTTTTTTTTTTTTTTTGAGACAGAGACTTGCTCTATCACCCAGGCTGAAATGCAGTGACATGTTCTCAGTGCCTTCCAGGTTCAAATGATTCTCCTGCCTCAACCTCCCAAGTAGCTGGGATTTTCAGGCATACAGCACCATGCCCAGCTAATTTTTTGTGTGTTTTTAGTAGAGACAAGGTTTTTTCATGTTGGCCAGGCTGGTGTCTAACTCCTGACCTCAGGTGATCAGCCCGCCTCAGCTCCCAAAGTGCTGGGATTACAGGTGTGAGCCACCGTGCCTGGCCTCCATCTGTTTTTTAATCATCTGCAGACTTCATTGAATCTTTCATATTGCTCCTTATCCTCTTTGAACATATGGAGTTCTGTTATAATTGTTTCAGTGCTCTTGTTTGCTAATTCTAACATCTTTGGCAGTTTTTGGCCAGTTTTTATTACCAATTATTGTTATTATGGTCATATGTTCCTCTTTTTTGGTGAATTTTTGTTGAATGCCAGACATTATGAATATTACCATGTTTGGTGCTTGATGTTTTGTATTTTTATACATATTCTTGAGCTTTGTTCTGTAGTACACTTAAGATACTCTGAAACTGTATAATCCTTTTTTTTTCTTTTTCTTTTTCTTTTTTGGCAGTGTCTGGCTATGTCACTCAGGGCTAGAGTGCAGTGTCATGATCCTGGCTTACTGCAACTTCTGCCTCCTGGGCTTAAGCCAACCTCCCACTTCAGTCTCCTGAGTAGCTGGAGCTGCAGGCACTTGCCACCATGCCTGGCTGATTTTTGTATTTTTTTGTGGAGATGGGGGTCTCCCTTTGTTGCCCAGGCTGCTGTCAAACTCCTGAGTTCAAGCAATCCACCCACGATGGCCTCTCAAAGTTCTAGGATTACAGGTGTGAGATTGTTCCCGGCCATACGATCCTTTGAGTCTTGCTTTGTAGATTTGTTAGTTTGAACTGAAGCACAGCTCAGTCTCGAGCTAATTATTTCTGACCTGAGGCAAGTCCTTTCTGTCTGCTCCACCCAGAACATCATGAATCTTGAGATTTTTTCAGTCTGACTGTTGAGAACAGGCACAATTTCCAGCCTTTTATGAGCATTGAGCACTCTTATATTTAATTCTTTCAGTGTTTTCTTCCCTTGTCTCTAGGTATTTTTTTTACGTTTGTACTGACCAGCATTCAAATAATTAACGGGTATTTTCTGAAACCCTAGGGGTTCTTTCTCTGTACAGCTCATTTTCTCCAGTATTTTGTCATGTAAGCTCTAGTTGCCTTGATCTCTTCAGACTTTCAGCACCATCTCCTTTAGGAAGTCCACTAAACTCCTCATACATATCCTGTCTCTGCACTGTGACCTGGAAACTTTCTTAAGAAAGTAAGCTGGAGAAATTTTAGAGCTCACTGGTTTCTTGACTCTCAGGGATCATTGTCCTTTATTGCTTGAGGAAAGTGTCTTGCAAACTATTATTTCATATATTTTGTCCAATTTATTATATTTTAGGTCAGAAGGTAAATCCAGGTCCTATTACTTCAGCTTGGTCAGAAGCAGAAGTTCCAAAAGTGATTTTTAATTGGAAGAATATAAGTGTTTTAAAATTATCCAAACTATAGTGTATTTAAGTCCCTTTGAAACTTTATTTTATATTACCTGAAATGAAAAGTAATTAGGCTTTGAAGTTAGAAAGATCTAGGTTTAAATCTTGGAACTACCAATTAATAGATGTGTGACCTTGGGCAAAAAGTGTAATGTCCCTTAACCTCTGTCTAATTTTCGATAAAATGAGATTAAAAGAATTTACTTTAAAATGCAAATCAAAACTACATTGCGATACCATCTCACACCAGTTAGAATGGCGATCATTAAAAAATCTGGAGACAACAGATGCTGGAGAGGATGTGGAGAAATAGGAACACTTTTACACTGTTGGTGGGAGTGTAAACTAGTTCAACCATTGTGGAAGACAGTGTGGCGATTCCTCAAGGACCTGGAAATAGACATTCC